>WEKX01000019.1:10798-23225 GCA_013390025.1 Pitta sordida | reverse complement strand
TTCTGGGAGGGTAGGGGAGTGAGGGAGGGCAGGGGTTGTTGCTGGGGCTTTCTGTTAAGATTTCTGCTCCTCTTTGGCTTTTAGCTCTAGTCTTGGTGGAGCCTTAAATCTTACCTGTACACAGAGCTCCCTAACTGACCCACACAGAAAACAAGATTTAGTTCAATTCAAGTAGGCAATATCCCTGTATTAACTTTCATCTACATTTGTTGATCTTTTCTTCCTTGTTTATCTCTGTGGGTTTTTGTCCCCCAGTGCCATTCCACAATGCTGCCTCTGTTAGAGCTCACAAGAAAGACAAACCTGCTGGATGCATTGATGCCAAGGAAATGGTTACCTTAGCAACAAAAACAAGGTGAAAGCTCTCCGAATTTTTTTGCTAATCAATGTAATTTCTATTCCCCGGCACAGACAAAGAAAATGTAAAGGCATGGATCCATAAATTACTCTATTACCACATCCTCTCACATGTACAGAAAAACTACGTATCAATATTATCAGTAAAAAAATTCATATTTTAAAAGTATTTTAAATAAGAATTCTCACATCTGTAAATAGCTTTTAAGGCAATTTCCATCACTTTGCTACTGTTAAAAATAACAAAGCTTATAATAAGTACATTTGTGCCACTGTTTTGTGCTCTATGACGAGGAACTAAGTTTTTATTATCAAAGTGTTTTATAATTTTCAGCACCAGTTATGATGAACATTGTTTGTCTAAGGACAAAAAGAAAAAGAAAAAAGAAAGAAAAATTATTTGTTCCATTTGACAGATTTTGGAAGTAGCTATATTCTAAAACCTTGCTGGGGAAGTATTTCCGTTCTGTGTCTTTCACAAAGACCACTTATGACAGGAATGAGCTTTGAATACATTGCCAGGAAAGAAGTTAAAGCTACTGCAACTTATTTTGTCAGAGAGACCATAAGAGTTATGCATAAAACTAATAATTTTTCTGCCTAAAATTCTTACTGTATGTGCTGTATAACAGGAAAATTATCCCTAAAAATGACATCTTGTAAATTCACTTACACAAGATGCCATTAGAGTGTAGTTTCTTATTCTGCTGCCAAATATTCATTTGAGAGCTGTTGAAGGATAGTGCTCGTTTTCTTCTTCCCTCAAGCTCTGTCAGCATTACATTTCCTCAACTCATTGCTGAGTATACCGCAGGAAAAGCAGCCAATTTCAAGGCAGCGGGTGGAACATTATTATACATTTTGCTGATTGTATAAGAGATGTGAAATGCATGCATTGTTTCTACATTTCTTATACAGAATTTAATATTTTAATAAAAAGGTTGGTTTACTATGGATACTTTAAAGTGCTGTGCTTTATGTGATGTGGAATGTACAGATGGCATATAGGGGTTTGAAAGAAAAGATACCAAAATAACTTTGGAAAGGGAAAAAGACAAGTACCATTCATACCCATCAAAACGAAAAAAGAAATCTGGGAACTGAATACTTAAAACAGAATGTGTAAATTTTATTGGTTTAGTTTTCCTACCTATTTAAAATTCTGCACAAATTTAAATAAATTCAGTAATTTTTACATTATTGAGTAGATTAAAAATGCATTCTTGCAAACAGAATGTTTAGGTCCTGTTTACTGCACCTGGTTGAGACAGCAGACTTTGTTAAGAATTGTCATTAATATGTTAGTTAGAATCCAAACTCTGTATTTTTTGGTAATTATACAATGACAATATATTTAAAAAATTTCAGTAGCACTTGCAGAATTTCCTCTTTGATACAGAATTTTATTTCTTCCCTAATTTAGATTACAATTCTGTTGCTTAGATACTACTCAACAAATTCTTTATGTTCATCCTCTACATAATGTAGCATGCCAATCTAGAATCTTATATTAAGAAGTTAGGCAAAAGCTACTACTTCGTAATAGTATCTTTATCAGTATTTATAATTGCAAATAGTTTTGAAATCAGTGCACATTCCTCACACACTCAGAACAGGAATCAACTGGAATGTCTTGGGATATTTCTGAGAATATCAGCATTCTTGTTGAGATCAGTGTGTTGTAAAAGGGAATCTTCTGGATGTTGCTGCCTTGGGCTCACATCCGGAAGGGTTCTCTATATTGTCATTCTATATTGAATTAGATACCCTTCTGCATCACATCTAATAGGCTCCAATTATTAATAATCTTATGGACTATTAGTTTAGGTCTAGTTTAGAGCTAATCTGAAACAAATGGAATCACAGACTATTCTGAGTTGGAAGGGACTCACAAGGATCATCGAGTCCAACTCTTACCCACAAAATAGACCTCAGATCCACTCCTACTGCACCACATTCCTTCCTATGTGTACACAACTTCAGTTTGTTATATGAGAGAGTAAATATTGACTTTGCAATAGTAAAATTCATACATCTCATCAAAGGTGAAGCATAATATTTTCTTATTTCATTGACCCCATCAGACTGTACAAGAGATAATAAAGTGAATCAAGCCACTCAAAAAATTTTCCAAGACACTGTAATGGCTGTTCATTTCAGTCTCTAGTTTTGTATATAAGCTGATTTCAGTTGTCAGTATTGGGAATCTGATCTCAGACTCTAAATTTTTTTTAATAATTTAAAATGAGTTAATTAACTTGACTTTTCTCATCACCCTTGGATTTGTATCTGGATTTAATAGAAGACATTGTGTCATTTTTGTGTCACCATACTAACAGCTAGAAGCCCTCAAATACAGTAGTGAGGAGAAAAAGAAAGAAACACTTAATATCCTCTTTGCCTCTGTTTTTAACAGTAAGAGAGACTGCCTGCAGGACAACTGGACTAGTGGGCTGACAGAAGGAGTCGGGATGCAATATAACGCCCTTGTAATCCAGGAGGAGGAAGTCAGAGACTTGCTGAGTGGCTTGGATCCTCACAAGTCCATGGGACCAGGTGGGATCCATCCAAGGGTGATGAAAGAACTAGCAGATGAACTCGCTAAGCAACTCTCCATAATTTANAGGATGGTGAAAGGACTGGAGGACCAGCCCTATGGGGAGCGGCTGTGGGAACTGGGGGTGTTCAGCCTGGAAAAGAGGAGGCTCAGAGGTGACCTCACTGCTGTTTACAACTACCTGAGGGGAGTTTGCAGTCATGTGGGTATAGATCTCTTCTCTCAGGCTGATGGCACCAGAACGAGAGGACATGACCTGAAGCTCCGCCAGGGGAGGTTTAGACTGAATATTAGGAAGATGTTTTTCACAGAGAGAGTGTTTGCTCATTGGAATGGACTGCCCAGGGAGGTGGTGGAGTCGCCATCCCTGGAGGGGTTTAACAGAAGACTCGATGAGTAGCTTAGTGACATGATCTAGTAGGTGGGGAGTTGGACTGGATGGTCCTGTCGGTAGTGCCACAGTTTCGACAGTGGGTTGGTTACAGGTTGGACTTGATGATCTCCAAGGTCTCTTGCAATCTTACTATTACTGTGTGATACCGTAAATCAAATCGTTCTCTAAGAAAATTTACTGTTCTATCTTTTGCAGTAACTGAGGAACTTGAAAATTGTCTTGGAAGCTTTCATCCACATCCTGTCATCTCTCAAATTAGAGACCTCTGCATACAGTGTCTGTGACAATCAAGTTATGTTTATTTGTCAGGTACTCCTAGATTCACATAATGAAATATTGTTTCTAAACCCTTCTCATTTGTATTTTCTCTAGTGCAGTACTAGCAGCAGGAAGCCTCATCACAGGTATGTGTTTTAAAAAAAGGTTTGGAATTGTCCTAAGTAATTTCTTAAGCAAAAAATGAAACAAACAGACAAAAACCCCTAATAAAATCAAAATTGGAAAAAAAATTAAAAGGAAACAAACCCTGAAGCTATATTTCCCCCTATTTTGGTTTGATTTTTGTTTTGTTTTGTTGTTTTAGGGGGTGTTTATGTTTAGAAGGCTGCCTACTTTTGATAGTAATATATGCTTTTCAAGGAATAATACTGAGTGTACCAGTAATTGTGGTTGGACAGTCTCAAGTCTGATCGGCATTGTTCTGTTTCAAAAAATTGATGCCTTCATGAGAAAGTTCCCAGGAGGATATTGTTTTCACTAATATAGATTTTCAAGGCATGATGACAGTGACATGGAAGGCTTCACACATATATTAATAAACAAAGATTTAGAGAACTTAGTAAGGGAAATGTCATAAGAGTGACACAGAAAACAGGAGAGGAAAATCACAGATACCATCTTACAGATCGCTCCTAGTATGGCAAAGCACATTGTATGGGAAAATTTGAGCTTTTGTTGCCAAGTGAGGGAGAACAGTGATCATGCCAAACATGCTGGGCATTATTTTAGTCTGTCTTGTTACTTTCATGTAAATAAATCTCTAGATCAGGTCAGATGTAGCGGTGGTAACTTTTCTGATGCTCTTCCTGGTCTCTTCAAAGGATAACTCCTTAGGAGGATGTTATTAATACGTATTTGAAAAACTATTGTTTATTTTTATAGTATGTGACAATGTATAATTACAGTCTGCCAAGCCTTTGTTGCAATTTAATTAAGTGCCAATTGACCATTACAGTTTATAACTTTAAGATATTGGGAGCATTTTACTGGGAGGGAAACATAAACACTAACCTTCCATAAACAAGCTTTCCTTTACTGCAGGAAGAGGGACTTCAGGTTTTACTTAGATTTGTTTTAATTTTTTTATAATTTATATTGATTTTCTCAGACCATAGTCCATGTGAATTCTCTTTTTGTGACTCGCTAGATGGCACTGTGTTCCAACACAGCTCATAGTCCGAATGACATGCACCATCGCCCAGGCAGGTTGGGCCGCAAGGGCGAGGTGGTCAGCATGCTCTGCTCTTGTAAGGTGATCAGATCATCTAGGAGTCTTTATTTACATGCTTATTTTAATAACAGTGGCCTGAAATTTGAGTATGCATTTTACAGCCAGTAAATCAGAGTTAAAATAATTAGACAGTTTTTCAAGCATGAGCACCCCTTTCATTCTGTCAGTGCAGCTCTGAGATTTTATTTAGCTGTAAAAGCTGTTTAAATTTTTAGCCCTTTGAACTTACATGCATGTGAATATAAAGTAATTATTTTCCTCTTGGTCTCATGATGACAGCGGTTGTAATGTATTTCTAGGTAAGAATCTTGGTAAGAAACTCTGGAGATACCCTCAGTGGCAGGTAGTACATGCAATTGCTTTGTTTTGTAGGTCATTTAATTGAAGTGCGTTGTCATTATAAGAAATATAGACTTCAGCTCAGCAAAACACTGACTCATGCACATAAATGTCTTACTAAATCAAAAACATAAGAGAAATACAGGAGTGACTGAACAGCAGAACAAGGTGTTCTGTTACCCCTCATTGAGCGTGCTTTTATCTTTTTCCAATCATGTGGCAAACAGCTACTAAGAAATTTATAGCTAAACAAAGTTTTCATTTTCTGACTGAACACTCTTTGACCAATCTGCTTTCAGCCTAGCAGCACGGTACAAGTACTTGGGATATGACCTCTCTTAGAGCCTTTTATATCACAGTCAATTGTTTTCATTACGTTTTATCTGAAAGTATTTTTGATATGGTTCACATGAAGCAAACCTGCTGGCAAGATATGTGGTTTGGCAGAGCTATGAAGGTCACATCTACACTATTCTGTTTAAAGGCCTCAATACCTGATACTAATTTCCTTAGCTATCCACACCGTTTAAATTTTGGCAGCTGTTACACTGGAAAAAAATCCTTGGAGTTGCTTGGCTCCAAAGCATCGCAGTTATCTTTCTTCAAAGATTATTGATCAGAATATTCACTGTCTGTTCAATATGATTAACCTTGATGAGCAGTGAAAAGTTATGGTGAAAAAGATAAAATACATGCATATATGCTCAGGAAAAAAAAAGAAACAACTGCTTTCATTAGAAAGAGGAAAAAACTTCCAAGGGTAGAAACAAAAATGTTGCAAGCGGTGCTGAAAACCCCAAATAAATTACTGTATAATATATGCCTGTAAGGGACCACAAGGAGCTATGGTTCACAAGGTAGAGAAAAGGAAGTGAAAGGGAGTAGTGAAACAGCTGGCACATATGCTCACCTGTGGCTGGATGTCCTCTTATCACTGTCACATGATCAGTAAGCAGAAAACTTTGCCTGGATCATACCACGCAGCTATGGTTGAGCAAGTCAAAGTTAGAGAGCTGAGGTTACAACAGTTTGGCAACATTGATCTTCCATCTTCAGAGGGGACTTCCTTCACTTCTTATTATCCAATTACCATAGAATGAGAAACCAAAGGTCAGATGTAGCAAGATTTCTTTTACCAGGACAGTGGGCAGTAAGTCCTTACTTGAAGTTCGCCATTGCTCATTAAATAGATGAGGAAGAAAAATTGCACCTCCCTCCTGTTCAGAAATGCATTCTTGAGAGAAGTCAAGAACCTTGTGGAATGGTTCTGCACTAGGAAAAAGGCTAGATAACTCAGAATATCTCCACAGAAATCCCAAGAAACAATCCCATTGACTACACTAATGTAAAATATCTGATCATTTGACGACAAAAAGGCCGTGGATGTTGTGTATTTATGGACAAGGGAATTGAGTCCATCATCAGCAAGTTTGCGGATGATACTAAGCTGGGGGCAAATGTTGAACAGCCGGAGGGTAGGAAGGCCCTCCAGAGGGACCTTGACAGGCTGGAGAGGTGGGCAGGCTCCAACAATATGAGGTTTAACAAGACTAAGTGCCGGGTTCTTCACTTTGGCCACAACAACCCCGTGCACCGCTATCGGCTGGGGGAAGAGTGGCTCGAGACTGGTGAAGTGGAGAGAGACTTGGGTGTACTGATTGATAGGAAACTCAACATGAGCCAGCAGTGCGCCCAGGTGGCTAAGAAGGCCAATGGCATCCTGGCCTGCATCAGGAACAGTGTGGTCAGCAGGTCCAGGGAGGTTGTCCTTNTTCTTTCAGGCTGATGACACCAGAACGAGAGGACATGGCCTCAAGCTATGCCAAGGGAGGTTTAGACTGAATGTTAGGAAGAGGTTTTTCACAGAGAGAGTGATTGCTCATTGGAATGGACTGCCAAGGGAGGTGGTGGAGTCGCCATCCCTGGAGGTGTTTAAGAGAAGACTGGATGAGGAGTTTAGTGACATGGCTTAGTTGGGGCATGTAGGGCTGATGATCCTGTGGGTCTCTCCTGGCTCAGAGTGGATTGTGAGCCTGTGATGGATCTAGGTTTATGTTTACTACTCTGGGGTGTGCGTTCGGTCTCTGTACGGGAGTTAGATGGTGAGTTGGACTAGATGATCCTTGTGGGTCCCTTCCAACTCATAATATTCTGTGATTCTGTGATTTCATATATTCTGTCCTAGCTCCTAGCATCAGATATAATTACTAATAAATAAGTGCTTCTAGTTACTACCAAAAAGAACATATTACTCCAATGTGTGATATTGCCCTCTGGTTTTGACATCCTGGAATTTGCAGGAAATAATCAACATAGAGTTTCACTGTCTGTTGTTTACTGCTCTAGCGGTAAATCTTGCTATCTTTGTTTACAAAGAAATTTATATATGTTATATTAAGCGAGCTAAATTCTTCAGCAACTGAGTACTGAAGCTGGAGTTTTGTCTTATATATAAAGAATGCTTAGTAGTCTCAGTCCATTTTACAAAATGGCAGAAGCTTTCAAGGCAGAACACTGAATAGTCTTACAGAAAGCATTTTTAAGCTTTTGATCAGAGATGTCAAGACTAAGAGATTCCAGAAGCTTTATAATTTTGTGTATTGAAAGCAAAACACATTGTCTGATGCCAAAAACTACTGCAAGAACTGCAGTGTGCTCAGTCACCTCAAATAGCATGTTCAGAATGTGGCTTTTGAGGCAGGCCAGAGATAAAAAAAAAAAAACACCCTTTGTGCTCTTTGGCTTGATGCGAAGCAGTTGGAAACAGAGCACATGGAAACATTGGTGTCTATCTGAAGCTGAGAGCTGATGGAGTGTTCCATTGAGGAAAATGCTTGTTAGGCTAAATCATTGTGTTTGTTACCTGTAAAAAAATTTGTACATAAGGGCAAGGGATAAATGTCTGGAAAGCTTGTTTGGTTTTTTTCCTTTTGATATATTAGACAGTATGCTCAATTAAAACAAAGTACT
The DNA here is from genome assembly GCA_013390025.1 of Pitta sordida. NCBI lineage: Eukaryota > Metazoa > Chordata > Aves > Passeriformes > Pittidae > Pitta > Pitta sordida. Next base: position 15,098 of record WEKX01000019.1, on the reverse strand, counting down.
GTTGAGGAATACATTTGGTGCAGGCAGCTTTATTTGCAAGATGCAGATTGGGATGCAGATTGAGCTCTGAGTGGGAGCTAAAGAAAAGAAGCAATGAATTGTCAATCATTGCATTAAAAGAGGGCATGAAGGAGGTTGTGCTAGCCAAGTGGATGGACACTGAGAGATATAGCAGGAACAGAGAAGTCAGGAGGAAAAGTAAAACTTGAGTGCACTTTGACTATGAGGTTTTCTTTGTTGGGGTCCCTCCTTGTCAAGGTCCAGTTAGCTATGCTGGATGGGTGATGGTTCGTTTACAAGATCTCAGAGTGCAAAACAAAGTTCCGAAAGAGGGTTTAGCCTTGATCAAACAGTGAAACTATATTAAGTGCCTGTAAAGCGGCAACGCGATAGATGAAAGAGTGAAAGAAAAGAGAGAAGGTATAGCTACCACCATGAAGAAATCCTCAAAGGGGTCCCTCAGATTTGTCGTCAATCAGGACAGGAGGAGCTTCTGAAGTTCTGTTCTTAGGGGGCTGTCTTTTATACACCTTGCCCCCTCATCTGTCCCATGGTACTTTTGCCAAGCCCTGCCTTTCCCTGCCACACAAGCAGTGTCCAAGGCGTGGTCAGGGCCAAAAGCGAGTGGCCCATTGCCCAAAGAGGAGTGTCCAAGGTGTGGTCAAGGCCAGAAGCGAATGGCCCATTGCCCAAAGAGGGGTGACCAAGACATGGTCAGGGTTAGAAGCGAGTGGTCTTCTGCCAGGGAGTGTGTCTTCATGTTGCTTCTCGGACAGCAGGTTGTTACGGTTCCTTGATTCTTGGAGAATAGGTACAGCACAGTTTATTTCATTCCCCCATATCAGAGAACAGTACAGCACGTTGAGCACCACACCGCTCATTTTTCTGGGGTATTTACACCTTAATTTTCTATAGGAACCACACTCCAGTCACAGTCTAGGGAGCAGCACTTTGGTAGGTAGGCTGATCAAGATATTAGATTAAGTTTTCAGTGTACCTTTCATTGTCCAAGTCCTTGATACCAATGTTAAGACAATATTCTTCTTCTTTGACCGACTCTTATACTCCTCAGAGTATAAGACCGACTCTTATACTCCTCAGAGGCACTAGCTCAGGATGTTTCTGTGTTACTGCACTGTGAAAAAATGGTCTTAAGGAATAAGACATCTGAGACTCTGTTATGGGAAACCTGGGTTCAAACCAGTTCAGGAAACTCAGTCTGACTCTATAAGTGGTGTGGGCTGTGTAGAGAGTCAAGCAGGGCATTCATCAGGTCATTAGAGCCACCTATTTTGAAGGGGCTTCAGTCCTAGCAATTAAAATCTCTGGCCTTGGGATTGTGACTGCCAGAGAGTCTTGAGAATAGTCAGACTGGGAAGTTTCCTTAAAGCTTCTATCCTCTTAATCTGGAAAGACAGTTTTCACTGAAGTCTAACAAAAACTCAGACCTAACTTGCACCCTGTATTTGTCTTTTATTTATTTTCAAGTAGGAATGCACGTAATATTTTTGTTGGAGGTAAAAGCACCAGAATAACTTAAAAATTAAAGGGTTATTTCATTCTTTGAACAAGTGGCCTGGTACCAGCAATGTTCTTCTTTATAGCAGCCTAAACTTTCTTTACTTCTCTGACTTCCAGCTTAATGTACATAAAATTCACTCTCAGACTTCATGTTAACCTAAAGAAAATTCTCATAACCCCATTTTAATCAAGGGTTATTTCTAACTTTTGTTCTCATTTCCTTGTCATTAGTATGGATTGTGTGGTATTTTTGAGGTCACTGGATTTTCAAATAACTGAAACACCAGACCCATAACTTTGTAAGTTCCAGTACTGACAAATTTCCAGCAGTGATCTATTTTCCAATCTGAAAATCTAGTTCATTATATTTTTAACAGTGGTTTTATTCTAAAGTATTTGAATCACAAATCCAGCCAAAATCAAGGGAGATTGGTATTTCTAGAGGAATTGTTCAAGGTTTGTGCTGATTGTGTTTCCCTTAATCTTGCTCAATCTCGACTATAAAAAGTGTGTTAGCAGAGTAATCTGATATCCTTCTACTAGCGCAGTGCATGCAGTGGGTTAGGTTCCTTCCAAAGAAATTATAAGGATCACCAACTCATTTCAATCTGGCCACACCTGCTCTTCAGCAATACTGGGAAAAAAAAAAAAAAAAAAGCAACTTTTAATTTCAATTAGAATAACAGAAATTAGATTTATTCCTGAAAATTACTAAGTAACATAATCTCAGCTTCTGAAAGCTTCAGAATGTAGGCCCGGAGTATATATATATGGGTGTTACTGACTTTTCCAGTATAAGCCTTTTTTCCTTTACCTTTTATTGTCTGTATTTTTTTTTCGTTTTTTTTTTTTTNAGGCAGGAAAAGCAAGAAAAAAAAAAAAAAAGCAACTTTTAATTTCAATTAGAATAACAGAAATTAGATTTATTCCTGAAAATTACTAAGTAACATAATCTCAGCTTCTGAAAGCTTCAGAATGTAGGCCCGGAGTATATATATATGGGTGTTACTGACTTTTCCAGTATAAGCCTTTTTTCCTTTACCTTTTATTGTCTGTATTTTTTTTTTTTTTTTTTTTTTTTTTAACTTTTTTCCCCCCTTCCTTTTTCAAGTCTGGTGTGGTCACATTAGAACAAAGATTCAACAGATTTCACAAAATAATTACTCCTGTGCCCAGAAAGAAAACACACTACCAAATCCCCATAGAAAAAAAGGGCTAATAGACTGAAGAAGACACGGAGTTACACTGGAAGTATTTTCCTTCAAATTTCATTCATTTTCATTCAAAAGGTGATAACTAGCAAACAAATATTGCCCACTGTTAGTCTATGTGAACACATCTGGAGCGTTCCAATATATATCTTAGTTTTGTAACATTTACCTGTTAGTTTCGTAGCCTTATTCTTTTACAGTTTATTCCTCTTCAATACAAAGAGTGAAAAAAAACTTGTGCTGCAATAATGTGGGATGGAAGGGCCAGCATTTAAATTTATGTTTTCATTATATTTTCCTTTTCCAGAATTGCCTAATTTGACTAAAATGGTTCAGCAAAGAATCAAACCACAAAAACTTAGTGTTTTGTAATTGCAATCTGATCAGTATTTGAATGCAGAGAAAGTTTTCCAAAATTCTCTACATTTTTTTCATATTGTAGACTGGAGAAATTATTGATAGGGTCCAGAATAACAAAAATGTAGCTAATAGAACCAACTAGTGCCTAGACTCTTGATTGTGACATTAAGCTTTCTTGTAGGAGGGGAAAAAAAAATAAAAGGAAGAGAAATAACAACAAAATAAGTAAACTCTTCAGGGGTTCACAGGTTATTCCAAGTTGGAAGGGACCCACAAGTATCATGTAGTCCAACTCTCAAGAGACTCCCACACAGTGATCACACTCCCAACCCCAGAGCCATGCTCACCATGCTCTGTCCATCTGAACCTCCCATTGTCTAGACCATGTCACTGAGTTCCTCATTCAGTCTTTTCTTAAACAGCTCCAGGAACGGTGACTCCACCACCTCCCTGGGCACACCATTCCAGTGAGAGATCACTCTTTCTGTGAAAAAAACTCTTCCTAACATCCAGTCTAAGCTTAAGGCCATGTCCTCTTATTCTAGTCCTGGCAGCCTGAGAGAAGAAATTTACACCCAGCCGACTGCAAGCTCCCTTTAGGTAGTTGTAAGCAGCAATGAGGTCACCTCTGAGCCTCCTCTTCTCCAGGCTGAACAATCCCAATTCCCACAGCCGCTCCTCATAAGGCTTGTTCTCCAGTGCTTTCACCATGCTTGTCATTCTTCTCTGGACCCTCTCAAGCAGTTCAACATCTTTCTTAAACTGAGGAACTCAAACATGGACACAGTACTCAAGATGTGGTTTGACCTGTTGTGGTGGTTTGACCCTGGCTGAATGCCAGAGATTCACCCACAGCCACACTCTCACTTCATTTCCAACCCACCCCCCCACTACAAACAGGAGAGAGAGTAAATCTTTTACAGTCACAGGCAAAACAAACTCGAAGTGGAGATGTAAAGGGTTTATTTCNACAGGTTATTCCAAGTTGGAAGGGACCCACAAGTATCATGTAGTCCAACTCTCAAGAGACTCCCACACAGTGATCACACTCCCAACCCCAGAGCCATGCTCACCATGCTCTGTCCATCTGAACCTCCCATTGTCTAGACCATGTCACTGAGTTCCTCATTCAGTCTTTTCTTAAACAGCTCCAGGAACGGTGACTCCACCACCTCCCTGGGCACACCATTCCAGTGAGAGATCACTCT
>WEKX01000019.1:0-10764 GCA_013390025.1 Pitta sordida | reverse complement strand
TCTCTCTCTCTCACGAGAGGAAAAGTCTTTCATGACCCTTTCCCAAGTGAGATCTCGGCCCGAGGACGACAGCTCTTACAAAATTCTGTGTTGTCCAAGTGTCACATCACAGGATGCAGCTTTTCAATACTGGCTTTTTTTTTTACAGCGTCATAATGAGCCCATCCCAAAGTACATCGTTCAGATCCTACCACAATGCACAAAAAGTCTGTCTAAAGTATCTCTGCCAAGCTCTCAGCTAGCTCCAGGCTTCTGTTTCTGGGCTCCGAAGAACATCTGCAGCTTTTTCCAGCTTAGACTCTCCATCTTCTGTCGTAGCTTAGATGGATTTTGCATCACTGTTTTTTTCTCTTTAGTCCATAGGTTTACATCAGGGTTGGTCCAATTCACGAGCAGCAGTGGGATGCCTGGAAGAACATTTCTACCCCTTCTCTCATGGGCCTGGATGGGCCTTCAATCTCTCAGCCTCCCGACGCAGGTTCTGAACCGGCCCCTACATCTTGCTACTGAATTTTTTTTTCTTCTCTCCCAAATAGGTTTATTCACAGACAGGTCTCTATCTCTATAACCCTGAATGCCATGGCAGTGACTGAACCGAGAGCTGAGCTGTTAACCCCCTCACTGCCAGAGCAGCAAAAACACCCTAAACCATAACAAAGATACCACATTCCCCCTTTCCTCCAAGAGGCAGGGGGGAACAGGAATAGGGGAAAACCAGGCAGTTGGTGTTTCCCTGCCACTGCTCAGGGGAGTAGGCCATTGCCCTGCATTCCGTGAGTTCCCTCCCATGGGAGAAAGTCTTTCACAACCCTTTCCACTGTGAGTCCAAATCCAGGGGCAGCAGCTCTTCCAAACACTGCTGCCCATGGGCCACTCCACAAGGTGCAGTCCTTGAGCACTGGCTGCTCCAGCAGGTAGTCCCATCCCCCAAGCACGCATCCTACCAGGTAGAGTTCTGCTCCAGCGTGGACTCTCCTCTCCACAGGTCTCTCCTGGGACTCTGCTCCAATGTGGGTTCCAACAGACTGCAGCCTCCCTCAAGCATCCACCTACTCTAGCGTGGGCTCCTCCACAGGCTACAGGTGGACTTCTGCATCCCTGTGTTCTCTCCATTCCATGGGCTGCAGGGGACAACATGCTTCATCATGGTCATCACCATGGGCTGCAGGGAGATGCCTGGAACACCTCCTCTCTCTCCTTCAGCCCTGGACTTGGTGTCTGAATTTGCTGTTACAACTTCACTGCTAATCTCTGGCAGCCATCTTCTTCTTCTTGTAACTTTTTTCCTTCTTCTTAAATATGTTATCACAGAGGCATTTCTGTCTCCTCTGGTTGGTCTGACCTTGGCCAGTGGCGGGTCCAGCCAGGAGCTGGCTGGTATTAGCTCTGTCAGCTATGAGGGAGGCTTCCAGCAACTTCCTGAGGAAAAGCTTCCACCATAGGCCCTCTGCCCCCTCAAAAAAACCCAGTCACAGCAAACCCAATACACCAGTGCCGAGTATAAGGGAAGAATAACTTCCCTAGTCCTACTGGCCACACTGTTCCTGATACAGACCAGGATTTCACAGATTATTGTGAGTTGGAAGGGACCCACAAGGATCATCGAGTCCAACTCTTAAACCACACCACTGCCTACCCAGCGGGAATCGAACTCTGGTCTCCCACATGGCAGGCGGGGACACTCACCACTGTACTAAAGGATGCCATTGGCCATCTTACCCACCTGGGAAGGAAGGAATTTGTTTTAAATGTTCCTTAAAAACTTGAGTTTGTGAAAATAGTTAAGAAAAAAAGAGGCAATTGGCTGCTTTCTTTTTATATATTTCTTATCCTCTGGGTTGTAGCCACAGGTCACTTAGGTGACAATCAGATCCAGCTGTAACTTCCAGGTGAAGGGAGTAATGCTGTGAGTTCAGTCTATGAGTCACATGGGTCTCCAATAAATTGTTGACTGACAGCTCAGGTGTAATTCTTTAATCAAAACGTTGAAATTATAATTAATTATTACTCTGATGTCAGGTAAAATAATCTACCTTATAGCAACTGTTCTAACAATACCTGAAACCCACTCTGTTCACAAATGAAGTATTTCAATGAAGCCTTCAGTCTTTTTTGAAGGCTTTTTCATTTAGTTCTTTCATGATTACCAGTAAAGTATTTTAAAAGCCAATTTCATTATTTCTTAGAAAGAGGTTGTTGGGCTTTTTATATGTTTTTGGTGGGTTTTATTTGGCGTGTCCCTTCAGGTCTGTTCTGATAATCAGTGGGATGTAGGCATCTTTCTGAGGGTCTCAGGACTAGGTGGGGCTTTCTTCAGTGGTTAATTAGCAACTATGATTATCCCACTGTTTCCTTCTGCAATAAATACAAAACCTTTTTGCAAACGTTTTACTGGTACCTACTCCCAAACTCAGTGTCATTGCCTTACGGTGACACCTGGTGGATTAAAGGAACACTCCAGCTTTAAAAAATATTTATTAAACTTATATCCTTTTTTTTGAAATACAAAGTGCATTAAAGTTGTGTAAATTGCTTAATGTAAAATACACATCCACAAGAAATCTCATGTCCTTTGGTTTTCAATTGAAAGCTAAATTATAGTTTGGTGTCAGCCCAATATATTTCACAATTTCCATTTTCAGTAGTAGTAATGCTTGCATACAGATCAAACTAGTAAATAACATCTTCCTACTCTGAAGACGATGGGAAGGAAGAAAAGTTTTGTCTAAAACTGTTGTAAACCTAGCAATTATATTTGAGTTTTACCTAAAAAAAGCACATTTAAGTCCAGCATACACAAAATCTGGCTGATCAAAACCTCTGCAGAAATCTAAGTCTCCTGCACAAAAAAGAGATTAAAAAGTAGTGCTTTCTACCTTCACTGGCAATTTGACCCAAAGATGTAATCCCTCTGCAGCTGAGACAAGTCACAGAATTTTTCAAATCCTTTCTGTTTTCAAAGCCTTCTATTCTCAAAGTGCTTTAGTAAGTCTTCTACCAAAAAATTGTATCTATCTAATTTCATATTCCTTTGATGAGAATTTTCCAGTTCCTTATGGAAAACTGTGCTGTTGTTTGTTTAACAAATCAATGTGTGAACTCAATATGATTATATTGTTGTATTCAGTGACAGAGAGGCACAGCTCCATAAATTGCTAGTAACTACTGTAGTAGTGTTTTCTGTTTGTATCTTTCATTGACTGTATTATACATCTTTCTTAGGCTACATTAAGTTTAATTACACATGCATTTTCACTAAACAGGCCCAGTAACACCAGCAAGGAATTTGCACTGAAGTTTGCTGTAGTAGTTCCAATGTCTCAACTCACTAATTGATGTTATGCTGAAGCATATTTCACTCAGCTCAAGCCAGCAGTAATCTATTTTTCATTTTAACAAGAAAACCTCTTTTGGTACATAAAAGTACTATAAACTTTGTCTAAGGTGCTTAAGATGCAAAAAGTTGAGGAGCTGATAAGGATTCTGGTTAGCAGAGATCACTCAAGTTATTTTGCTTCTTCTCTGATTTCATTATTTGTTTGTCTTGGCAACATCTCTCCTGAATACTCTTGTGAAAATTATTTTTAACTTAGCTACCACATTCCAAAAATTCTTCTGTGAGGAATAATTGTTGGTATGACTGTGTAGTCACAAAGGAGTTCAACTGCTAAGAGGTTATCTAAAACCTACAAGAACAATTACATTGCTTTTGTTGGCTGTGCATGAGCATGGGCTTTTCATTTACCATAGCACACAGCTCACACATACTGTGTTCGTACTGCAAAGGTGGGTAGGATTTGAGTGTGTTAAACAATATGAAGCAGATCTAAGCATGAATAAGAGTGCCTGAAACTATCCACTTGGAGAGGCTGCTTGCTATGAGGGTGAGCTGACCTGCATGATCTGCAAGATGCTGATGTTCTGGCGTGGGAACAGAAGTGGAATAACATACAAAAGAAGAGACCATTAATTTGCTTTGTGCAGCCCTAGGTTTACACATACCTTCTCACTGTCTGATTCCATACTAGAAAGAAAATTTCTGGCAGAGAAATGAAGTACTTGGTCTTGAGGGAAATAAATTTTCACCATAAGAACCACTGTTAAAGGAGAAAGAATATCCTTTTCCTTGAAAAATATGGAAGAGAAAAGGGATAAAATTAGAGATCAGGGTTGTAATCACACTTGCTGCTGTCAGAAAGCGGAGTTCCTAGCCTCTTTAGTGCTTCAGGGCTGTCGTGGTCTGACCCTGACTGGATACCAGAGATTCACCCACACCCTCTCCTGGAGGAAAAAAAATGGAAAANTCTGACCAGATCCAGGGTAAGAACCATCTCTCTGCCCTTCCATGAAGTTCTCTCTCTCACAAGAGGAAAACTCTTTCATGACCCTTTCCCAAATGAGATCTCACCCAGGGACGACAGCTCTTCCATTCTCTGTTGTCCGAGAGTCACAGCACAGGATGCAGTGTTTTAAGTTCTACTCTGCTGCTTCATATATGAGCCCATCCCAAAGTACGTGGTTCAGGTCCTACCACAATGCAATTCTGTCACAAAACGTCTATCCAAAGGATCTCTGCCGAGCTCAACTCCGGCTCCGTGTTTCTGGGCTCCGAAAAACATCTGCAGCTGTTGCAGCATGATTCTCCATCTTCAGTTGTGGCTTCAGGCGGATTCTGCATCACTGGTTTCTCTCTCTCTCTTCCATAGGTTTGCACCATGTTCCTTTCCACAAACAGCAGTGGGATGCCTGGAATTCTTTCTACCCCTACTCTAGTAGGTCTTGGGGGGGGCCTCCAGAGCTTTCAGCCTGTCCATACAGACCCTGACCCGGCACTCTACATCTTGCTGCTATGGTTTTTTTTCTTCTCTCTCAAATATATTTATTCACAGAGGCATCCCTATCTCTCTAACCTTGAATCACTGGCAGCCACTGAGGCCCAGGCAAGAGGTGAGCTGTTAATCCCCTTGCTGCCAGAGGAGCAAAAAGCCTAAATGAGGACAAGGACATACCGCATGTCCAGAGTCTTCAAAAGCTCCTTTGTAGTGGTTTCCTCACGGGCTGAGGAGAGAAGAAATGATGCTACAGAAGCCATTCCTTTCCAAGGCTGGCCTCATATCTGGTTCTGGGATCATTAACCTTAGATCCTGCACCAATATGTTTACCTTTTTTGCAGTATTTTGAAGACACGTGCTAAATAAGGTCTCACCTTCTGGCTGTTGCATAGTCTTAACTCAGTGGAACCCTGAGGGTTCAACACATCTATAAATCAGGACACTCTGTTTTTAAATTGCAGTTCTGTCAGAAAGCTCTTTGCACACTTGTAATTCAAAAAGTTCTTTCCCAAACCAAAATTGTGCTGGGGAACTAGATGAGTCATGGGACTGGGAAGTGAATATGAAGTCTTTCATCTTTAGATCACAAGTTCAAATATGTCTTGGGTCATTAAAACTTTGCCATGTACTGGCCTTTCAGCACTGTAAGATACAATGCCTACAAGAATGACAAAACTCCTTTTTGAGGGCTATGGTGAAATTGTATCAGAAGGAAGAAAGGGCCACACAAAAATAAAGTAAAATTTCTTTGCCTTAAAAGAGCACGAAGGTGTTGTTGGGGTTTTTTTTAATTTCTATTTGTTTCTTTATTTACAGCACTGATAAACGAAGTCTTGTGAATCTGAATATATCTCTATATAGGTTAAAATAAAAGATACAACAATAAGTTTCCTCAACTTTGTAGACAATGGGGTGACTGAGCATCAGGGATAGTTTGCCCAAAAGAGACTTGACAAGGGTATAGTTAAATCCAGTTAAGGCTGTGTTATTGTTTTCTTATGAGATTTTTTTCTTGGTTTTATTGGGATGTTTTTAATATTGGAAGAAATAAAAATTAAAGAGCAATGCTGATGAGGAGAGGTTTTTCCTTTTTTTCCATAATTTTAAAAAAAATAATAATTTATTTACACATTATCAAGCCTTAAAGACTATATTTTTGTGAAAGTAACTCATTATGAATGCATTTCTTTCAGGTATCCTTTTCTAAAACACTGAAAAAGGGAATGAAGATCTAAGATGGAGAACAATAAGCCAGGACACAATATTTATGATCTCATTCAACCTCAAGACGTTATCAGTCTGGAGGAGAAATTTAATCTTGAACATAAATTGCATTTCCTAAAAAAACATAATCTTGCCTTAAGACATCAAATGCACTGATTACAGAGAATGTCTGTGTTTACACATTTGTACAGACCATGCTGACTCTATTAGTGCCCTAGAAAACAAACTATGTGCAGCATAGAGACCTGCTCCAAGCACTAAGCAGAAAAAGAAAAAGAAATTTTGAAATCAGACCCTCTGATCTCTAAATCCTTTCAAATTCCTGAAGCACATTAGCTTTACTACTGCATGATGTGCGCGGTTGTATTTCCCCTAATGAAATCTGACTAAAAGTTTAAATGAGTTTAATGCATGAAATACATAAATAAAATGTGGCCTTGATTAAATTTAGACTTGATACATAACTTAAATGGGTAGCACAAGGACAGTTTCAGTATCATGTGTTCAGGTTATTTTTGGCTCTACTTAGTTAAAAAAAATAATTAATTTTAGCATTCCACATACCTTGTAAAAAAAGATAATACAGGGAAGCTGTATATAAACAATAACCTACAGTTCAGTTGAAAAAAAAAACAGCTTTAAACCTATTCTTTTAAAATACTTCAGAAGGGATTGCTTTATCAAAATGGATGATGCAAGGTTTCTCCACCCATTTTAAAATAAAGTCTGTCTATTATATCCAGATGACAAACATCACTCAAGCACCCTTGCAAGTATTATCAGCATAAGCTTTGTCATATTAACATGCTAATGTGTCTGAACCTTGACCTTTAGGAGTCCATTCATGGAAAAGAAGGTACTTCACCTTCCGTATCCATTAAATCTTTTCTTTCAAACATCAAAATCAGGTTATTTGTGCAGTTTTCTGTTACAGCCTCTTAAAAGCTGAGAGCCAATCCAGGCAATTTTACAGTGGTTCCAAAGAAGGTGCTGCTTCACTGTTATGCCTGATGCCTCAGAGGTACCACCACTGCTGGCTTACACTCAGCTAAGATACCACAACCGAAATTCCTCCAACAGACAAGTCTATGCCATAAATAATCCGTATGGCCAACTTTAAGTCCATAATTCCCATCTCATTTATTAACTTTAAGTTTGGTTTATAATGAGCAAAATATTTCCATGAAGAAAAATATCCCAAGGGAATTTCTGGAAGGGGAAGAAAGGTATCCAACACTAATGTGTATTTTCTGTTAGTGTTATACACCATATGGCAATCATAATCTTGTATTTGGAGTCATTTTCTACACTTGTGAAAGCCCTATACCAAACCTTCTTTTTCTCAGCAAATTAAGTTTCCTCCTGTATTCCATCAATTATAACTTCTGTGTAGACCCAGAAACCAATCATTCCTCACTCCAAGTCTCTGTCCTGTACACAAGCACTGTTTTTCAGTAAGAGACCCACTTTAGAAGTCAATAGAATTGAACTTGTGAATACCACTTGTTACTCTCTGAGGAACATGGAGAGACTTGCAAAGCAAATATTACCTGTTTGGCTTTGGCATCATTGTCAACTTTTACCTTTAGTCCTTGATGGTATTATTTACCGTGATTAGGATTTTTGCTATAGGGCTTGTACCCTACGAACAGTGGAAATGCAGACAGTAATACCCAAGCAATGGTTGACTTGACCAGCAAGAAAGTGAACTCATGTGCAGATAGGCCCAGATGGCAGAGGTTGTTCCCAGGTACATGTCACAAAGGCAGCAGATATTATCTGATTTTTTTTTTTTCTGCTAATAGTACTTCAAAAATTAAAGAGGGTTTCCTGTATCCTACACTGTCAATCCTGATAGATAGCCAAACCCGCTAAGACAAACCCATGAGGAGGAAGAATCATATTATACCAGCTTCTACATGCTTAAATTCAGCAGCAAATGAATAATTCTGTATTCAAGTGGATTTATGGGGTTTTTTTCCTTGTAATCTGAAGTTCTCTCTTCTTGTACACTAATTTCAGTATGCCTCATCAGAGGAAATATGCAAAAATTTGCACATATACACTTTCTAAACTTTGCTTCTTTTCAATAAGAAACGGTCCTTAAAATGAAATTTTTTCCTAACTAATGCCTTTAGAAATATTCTTCAGGTTACAGCTTCATACTAAATCTCTACCTTAAAAAAATGAGGGGATGCCTTAAAAAGATTGATCTTTTTTGTTTCCTTTTTTTTTTTTCAGCTCAGTTTGGATTCTGTCACTTCTGAAACAATGAATACTGTAAAATTGGATTTGAAACCACAGCATTAAATGCTAAAAATCTGATCCTTCTGTTGGGACCTGGGATAAATTAAGCTGATGTACATTATTTTTAAAGAAAGGAAAAAGTATGGGAAATGGGTTTTGAAGCCTGAAGGCAGAGAACAAAACAAGATATGCAGGTGATATAAACCATCTTATTTTCATTTTTTTAATAATTTTCTGCTTCCATATGGCTACTCAGACTGGAAATAATTGTCTAAAAAACACATTTAGATATAATACCTAAAATGTTTTATATATTTGTTTTATGAAATGGCGGGAGCTTTGCTGTTGTCTTAAATGCACCTTTTTTTACCCTCTGTATTTGTTTGAGCTCTAGTACACAGTGACTCTTAATGTATGTATATAAGACAGAGATTGACCTGGTACAAGCAAATTAGCATGTGATGTTAGGTGGGATATTTTAGACTATTTCTCATGCAACTAAATTAAACACAGGATAAGATTAGCTGTGTTTTTAATTCAATTTTTAAAAATGTAAACCAAAATTAAAAAAAAAAAAATCCCATAAGGCACTAGCTGTGATTAATTTATTCTGGAAATATTTGAAGGTAAATTTTGATTATCAGTAATTGTCTCTGTGGAAAAAAAAAATATTTTCAGAAACGAGTACATATTTAGAACACCAGAATCAAGATGTAATTAAGAATAAGGAAGAACTGGGATATCTTGGGACTCTTCATCCCTCTTCTAAGTTAACTATCTATTCCATCAAAATTAACTCGACACAGAAACTTACTTTCTTCACAAATTTTACTCAAGTTTTCAGGATGACTGTCGAATGTTTAATAAATTCACCATCACCACAGGAGTGCTATTCTTTTTAGAACAAGAAACAGAAAAAATAGATGGTTGCATTCCCATCTGTTATCTTGTAAAAGACTGTAAAAAAGCACATTCTTCTTACTAGATCTGGTAGTAGCTATGAATGGCTTCATATTTCTTAGATATCCCCAGTAAGGCAGTTCCAAAACCCTTCTATGTTCATGATACAGTGACTATAGCAAATCCATGAGCACAGAGGGTGCACATCTCAACCATTCCACCACACTCATTATGGTAATATTTTGTTAACATGTTGAAGACACATGCATGCTCCAGCCAAAGAAAATTGCTCATAATGAGAAATTCTTGAGAGGAGCAAAAACTAAAACACTCCATGAGGCTAATATTGTTCACAGCTACATTATCAACTGAGAAAATCAGTAATGAAGTTATACTCCGTCATTCGCGAGGAATGGGTCAGGCCACGGGCCTCGTGAAATGCCAAACTCTCAAAGAAGTGCATGTCGTTCATATACTTGCAGGCCACACCCATTGCTCCACCCCCCGGCACTCCGGAGCGCTACGGATAATTTGCCGCTCCTTCCCATGATCCGTGTTGGCACAGGCGAGCAAAGGGAACCATTTATGAGTGGCTGCTGTGGCAGTGTGTGCTCGCAGCCCAAACCCTGCACTGCTGCTCCCCCCTTATCCCCTCCTCCTGGCCCAGCCCCGGTGTTTGCGCCGGCCCCAGGGACCCCACGCCAGCCTGCACGCACTCGTCCTACCTCTGCGGCAGGGAAGGGGTGTCCCTGAGTTCTGGTCGGCATTCTTGGAGCCTGGAAAAACCTTAACTTTGCAACATTGCGACACCCCGTGCACTTATGGCGGGGGCGGGGGGGCGGCGCGGGGGGGTTTTTCTCCTTTACACNGGAGTTTCTTTCCCTTTAACATCCACCAGCCCCGGCAGAGGCAGCGCTGCACGGGTTTTGACTGACCTTTGAGTAACAAGAAATGGCGTGACTTGTGTCAGTGCCGCGGTGAATGCCAGCGGAGCACAGTACTGGGTCGGGGACAGGGGCATGGTGCTGCAGGGCTCTAAACACCACTGTGAGCTGCAGAAACTGCGCCCTTCCCCGTGCCGTGTGTCCCCCCCGCCCCTACCCCAGTGTGGGGTCCGTGGGGCTGCGAGTGCGTGCACCATCACCAGGGTGGGGGCGAAGCGGCACAGGGTTTGGGCTGTGGGAGCGTGGTCACTGCAGCCCGGAGAAGCCCACAAGGTGGTGGAGGTGGGGTGTCGGGTAAGTATCATAGTTTATTTCGCTTTAACATGCATCAGTGCCGGGAGAGGCAGCACTGTCCATGCGGTCCCAGAAGGTGGGGGAACAGAAGCCCCCTCCCAGCACACAGCTCTTGCCCCCCATCTCTTGCCTCACATTCATGGGGCAGTTTCCCAGGTCAGGGACGGGGGTACGGTGCTGCCATTGCGAGCCCTCTCCCCACAGGACAGGGTGAGTCCCACCCCGCAGGCACCATGGCATTTCCCCCCGGCAGAGCAGAGACACTGCACATACGTCGGCAGGCTAAACTCACAGAGGGCTGAATCAGAATTGCGAAAAATTTG
>WEKX01000018.1:19302-45065 GCA_013390025.1 Pitta sordida | reverse complement strand
GTGGAAGAGGGTTGACTGTATAAAAAAATTAGTTTTGAAATAATAGTAGTATTCAACATGGATTTACAGATTCATCAGGGGCACTGTCATATACTTGCTTGTTTTCTTCATCTAATACCAATACAGCAAATTTTACCCTTAGATCTCAGAATAGTTTGAAAATACAAATCATAGAATAGATTGAGTTGGAAGGGACTTTAAAACTCATCTAGTCCACCTGTTCTGCATTGGCAAGGATATCTTCAATTAGATAATGTTGCTCAGAACCCCAACCCACCTGATAGTGAGAGTTTTCCAGGGATGGGACATCCACCACCTTTGTACGCAACCTTTGCTAGTGTTTCACCACTTTCACTGTAAAAACTATCTTCCTTATACCTAATCTAAATACATCCTCTTTAAAAGTATTTCCCCTGTTCCTATCACTACATGCCCTTGTAAGAAGTCCCTCTCAAACTCTCTTATGTGCTCCCTTAGGTTCCTCCAAGGCCTGACCAGAACCTTCTTTTCTCCAGGCTGAATAGCCCCAACTCTTAACCTGTCTTCATAAGAGAGGTGAACCAGTCCTCCAACAGGCTCCCATCCCTCTTCTTTTGGACATCTCAGAATTGGATGCACCTCTCCAAGGCAGGGTCTCACAAGAGCAGATTAGGGGGAAGAATCACTTCCTGAACTGCTGGCCATCGTATTTTTAATGCAGCCCGGGACATATTTGGCTTTCTGAGTTGCAAGTGCACATTTCCAGCTTATGTCCACCCTCTCAGCCACCAATACCCCTAAGTTCTTCTGAGCATGATCTTGAACTGATCATCTCCCTGATATCGGTATGGTACTGGAGATTGCTCTGACCCAGGTGCAATGTACTTGATCTTATTAAACCTCATGAGATTCCCATGCACCCACATCTCGAGCTTGTCCAGGTCCCTCTGAATGGCATCCTGTCCCTCAGACATGCCAGTCACAACACTCAGATTCATGTAATCTGCAAACTTACTTTGATTGAGGGTGCACTCAATCACACATATCATTCATAAGATATTTCAAATTGGGAAGGTTAAGTAGGGAAGAACACAACAATGGGAATTTGTATATATTTATTTAAGAGTATCTAACAGCCTTGAGAGCAAAAAAAAATCCAAATTTTGCTACATAAATTCTCTCAGAACATGATCATTCAAATATTAAAAAGAAAGAAGGAAGGAAATTAAGTATGCATTTACTTTCTTTTATGCAGAACCGCTTTTTTGTATCTCTACTTTAGCCTTTGAGCTGCTGATGGGATTATTTTGATCTGATACACACATGCAAAAGGATAAATGTCCAGAATGGAAAATACACCTCGCTCTCACGACTATTTATTTTCTCTTCAAAAATATATGCCATCCCTTTGTATTTGTTGACCAAACCATCACTGACCTACAGGAAAGTCCATTTAAGAAGCTGATATTACAGTAACAAGATTCAAAATTCCACAATCAGACCACTTGAGTTTTTCTTTTAAAGTGGCTGCACAGTGAGCAGCCATGACAGAACCTGAGAATATGTATTAAAAATGCTTTTAGCCATTTTAGCAGTCAGACTCATTTTAATGACAGACTAACTTCATGATCACTCTGATAGCTGCATTGCAATTCCATACTTACGTGCAAATCTAGGGTGTTAGCCTGGATTTACTGCCCTCCTATCCTACTACTCAGACCTGAGAGCACTCTGTGTCCCAGTTCTCTGAGTTCTCTGTGTTGGAAATGTCTCTTGCCAGGTCCACACAGTTTCATTTTCCCTCCTTTTCCTTTCTACCACTATTATTTTTTCCTCTCTCTGCTCTGCATTCCAAATGTTTATCCTTTTTCTTTACTAGGGTGCCAGTAAAAGCAAATACTTATTCTGTTGGCAGACACTTTCTGACTATCTCATCGTCCATATTTTTCCATATCATTTCAAATAGTTTCATACCATCACTCTTAGGAAGTAACTTCCCAAATGTTTTACCAACAAAATATCATGGGAATGAATCCATTGTGAAAAAATCGTGAGAAAACTAACATCAATTTTTGTCCATAATATAAAGGTTCCAAGTTGTTCACTTCCTAATTTAATGTCTTTTGTTAATATGAATCCTTTGTTTGATCCAATGTTAACTTGTATAGTAATGATTTTTTGAAATTTAATTAAGTCACAAAGAGCATTCTTCCTCCCGAAATAAACAAAAAAGGCTCCAGTTTCTCCACTTGCTAAGAAGTATAAATATTCATAGAAGAAAATATAAAATATTCTTAATGGTTGTACTTACATCTTACAACACAGCTATTACATTAAAAACCTCTTAAGGGCAATGTTTAAACCAAGACTAGCAGGAAAGAAAGTCCAGAACATAGAAAAGACTGACGATTAGACACAGAAATATATTCAGATAGAAGGTGTTAATCCCAAAGACTTGTGTTAGAGGATTATGGGGCTCCTGTGAAGCAGATGTTTGTTTATTGATGTCACAGAACATAAAAAGAAAACAGAGGGGAAAAAGTATTAATTTTTCGCTGACTACAAATTTCCAAATCCTAGATACACCTACTAATAAAAGCAGTCTTCAAAAACACTCAACAAACTCTGGTTTGCATACAGATTTTGCACAAGTTTCTTAGATTTCAGTTATATCCCCCAATTCTTTTCTGTAGATTAGAACTGTTACACTGCAGCTGTCCTGTGTGGCAAATCTCCACAAGATGCATTCATCAAGAAAATCGTTAATTCTCAGAGAAAGTATGGCACAGAAAGAAGATCACAGCTAACTTAGAAGATCCCTTCTAAGTTCACCTCAGTGCACAAGCACTACATTATAATGATTTTTCCTCTTGTCCTTTCCATTCTTAACAAATAATGAATGTGTTCTTCTTACTGGTTTTCAAGAGCATCTCATCCCACATTAACTCCTTCTGCAAATGTGAGTAATGGCAAACAAAAGAGAAGAATGTGAGGATTGTTTACTATTAAGTTGAATCAAGAAGCTAATTAGGAAAAACAAAAGTGTAGATAGAAATGTCTACAACTGCCAAATAAATTCTGGCATAGAAAACTGGGAGATGGATCTAGATGAAACACAATATTTTATTGACATTTTAACTGAACACAATATTAAAACTTTAAAGTCTGCAATCATATTATCTCAGCTTTATCATAAGTAAGAATTTGTTGGGCAAAAAACCTTTTTTATTATTTTCTATTTGAAGTGCCTGGCTAAAAACAAAACATGACTTACTTTTTTTCTTCTATAATGTATTCAGACTGTGAACCATTTATTCCATGAGGAATTCACATCATGGCAGCAGAACATGTCATATGCCCAAATTCCAAATGTATTACAATGCTACATTGTATCATGATATAAATCAAGTTTTCTGACATAACCTGGTTTAGAAAAAAAAATGTAGATGACATGTTTTTTACTGCTTAGTCATATGTGTTATGCTATAAAAAGATGTAATCCTTACAACCTTCTTATCAGAAAGACATTTTAACCCTGGACTTCCAAAGTCCATCTGTTATCCACCATCAGTTATAATTTCCCCAACCTGAATATTACTCTTCCATCAGTATAGTACTTCTCTTTTGTGCTGTTGAAGCTACATTTGTGATGGTACTTTTTTGTAAATATTCTCATAAAAAGGGACTGTCAAAAAAAATTTTAAATATAATCCACCAGGCCTCACACCAGAGCATTTGTATAAATGTCATTCAAATATTTCCTCTGATAAACATTATCAATGTATTTGAAAAGAGATAGAGCTGAAAATGAGGGTGGGAGTACATTCAGAGCTAGGTTTGTTCTTCCTGCTTCCTTCAGGCCACTGCAGTCTGGGGGAATTGTTCAGCTCATCTTCTGCCTGTCTCCAAGAGCAACCATTGCACCAAACACTAACCTCTCTTGCAGCAGCAACAGCAAGCTCAGCATGCCAAATAATCAACTGGGTAATTTCACAAGCCCTAATTATTCTGGGCTGCTGCCTACTTAGATTAGTCCTGAAACCCATCCAAGACATTAGCTACACAATCAGCTGCAAAGTCCAACATGCTTTCTTCTTCTACCACTTTTGCCAAAGATGAACAAACAAGCCCTCAATTGGAAAGGGCATAATTGTATTTATGCAAACTATGATCATACTAGTAACCCCAGCCACTCTATTGAGCTTATGATCAGTCACACACTAACATGTAGAAACGGCTGTTGGCAAATTCTGCTCTAGTTCAGAGCACAGAAGGGGCTGGCACTTTCCTCTGAGGATACATTCAAGTGCTAATTTTACCTATTTGCATCTTGTTAGAAATTCAAGCCCGTCCAGGTAACAGAATACATCAATCCTAGAGACATAGAAAATTCAGTCCTTTTAGCAAACGTGAAAGATTACATTTATTTTAATAGTCTCAACATGTTACTTCTACATCAAAAGGCCTTGCAGACTGTGTTATGCCAAGTTTATTGAGTATCCATGGTTTACCTAAAGTAATTTTTACTTTGATATTGCTGAAGTACTTTAGGACAGAGAGTACCTTCACGAAGTATTTCAAGCTGTGCTCCTTCAGTCTGGTGTTACCTCCTCACACGTTCAGAAAGGCATGTCAATTCAGCACAAACCCTCTCTGACATCAGCCTGCAGCAGGGTCCCCTCTGCCACCAGGAATTCACTGCCTACCTATAATGTATATGAGCCAGCAGTGTGCTCATGACCCTGAGATTAGCACCAGGTTGTGGGTTCAATCCCTGTATGGGCATTCACTTGGGAGTTGGACTCGATGATCCTTTTGGGTCCCTTCCAACTCAGAATATTCTGTGATTCTTTGATTCTTAAGAGCTGGCAAGGGATTGTTTATCCGCTTCTTACCACATCCCACCAGCAAGGAGCCTGGAGGTACATGAGGAGTTGGGGTGGGGCACGTGAGACAGCTTGAAAAAACAAGTACCTCTTACCATACAATAATTTTTCCCTTTTAAGTACTATCTCAACATGTTACATCAAATTATTACAGCTTTTGTATTTGATGTAGTAAAATATTATATTGAACTTCAACATTCATAAATTAAATAATTCCAAGTAAAATATCCAATTTTTGAGTATATTACAAATCTTTAAGGAATAATTTGAGTTTAATTTATGAATCTCTACTTTCTTGTCATGTAATTTTAGAAATTCCTCCACTCACTGATTTGAAATTCACCACATATATTGTTCTAATAAAATGAATAGTTAAATTATTACATCATATGATTTATTCTCTGGTTACAATAATGGTAATGATAGCCATAATCATTATCATCTGATTTCTTGGATCGTCATTTTAAACAGCAGGAAAGTATTTAATCTAAATGCAGTTGGCTTTGAAATTTTCTTCCAATAAAACCTATCATTCTTTTTCCTGTAGATCTTTTCCTATACAATTTTTATATAATTTTAATAACTATCTTTAAATAGTGTTAATCTATTTACAGGTATGTTAGCTCACAATATCTAGATGACTGTGTTGAAAACCTAAAACAAATCAGACATTTCATATGAAGCACTCAGCAAAGTATATTCTCAAACATAAATACCAATCTATAATTAAAACACAGCAAAATTTTCTCTGCTTATTTCTTCACAACTGTTAAATTCAAAATTTCTCATATAAATGGTGGAAAAGACATCTAACTGAACTCCAAAGCAGAGCAGTTAGGAGACTTGTTTAGGGATTAAACTAAGAATATTTTATATGCTTTTAGTTAGGCTGAGTCCTCATACACTTTTAATGAAGATGCATCCAAGTTTAATAAAATCTAGTCGTACTATTTACAGCAACCCCAGGAGCCCAGATTACATATAGGCATGAATCTTGCTGTCTCTTCCTGCTTCCACACAATTTTAGGCAAATACAGAAACTGGTATTTTGTGATTAATATTAGTGACTTTGCCAGGACAACTTAGAATGCATAAAATTAAGACTGTATCTTTCCAAGTGAAGGAGAGATCTATTGAAATGAACAGTGTATTAGGAGACATCATAGATTTTCATCTCTCCTTCATATAAATGCTGAATGCCTTTCATGAAATGCCCTTGATCAAACATGAGATGTTCCTCAGTGATACAAGGTATTGAGCTCAACAACAAATTAACAGCATGTCACTGAATGGCCTGTGATAAATAGCAGGCTGTATTAGATGTTGTAAAGGTAATTATTCACTCTAAATTCTGTGAAGCTGTAAAAACAGTTTATAAGAAACTGCAGAAATACTCTACAAATCCTGAAGCAGAGCTTTTCTGCTTAATGAAACACTGTCAGCTGACTAAGTTAGACTCTAGACAGCAATATACTGGTTCTATTGCAATAGCTCCTAAAAGCAGCAGTCAAGGCTTGTACTCAATACCTTCTTGAGTATTCCTTGGTCTGTACGATGGAAATGAAGCTACAATTTCATGCTTACATCTTTATTATGAATACATTGCAAGTACATCCTCCAAAGGGGCAGTCTAGTTCAACAAAATCTGTGGGGTTTTTTTACATGAAATATAATAGTCAAAGCATCTGGTGAATTATGCTACATAATACCAAATTTAAACCTCTAATAGATAGGTCAGATCCCTGACCTTGAAAAAGACCTACAAGTGCACTCCTAAGCCATTGCTGTGGGGTAAGTAGTCGTCTGGCCAGTGTGAGAAAGTTCTAGGGTAACACAGAAATGAAAATGTCAGCTACTTGGCATGTATTTGTGAAACTAAAATATTTCTGCACCCCAGCAAGCCTTATCTCAGAAAGAATACACTGGAGAGGCAAAAGCATCTATCTGAATTTCCAGTGGATCCAAGAAACATGATAGCTGTGAAACAGACTGCAGGTGTATCCACCATGAGTCTCACTGAGACCCTATTCACTCTGTCCATCAAGAACAGCAAAGCTTTAGGGACCAGTTGTATATATATCTATATTCACAGAATCACAGAATTATAGTGAATCCCCGCTCTATTGCGACCTCTGCATTATGACCCCGCGCATTTGCGAGGTGAATTTATCGCAGTTTTGATTCCGCCATTTGTGAATTTATGCAGCTCACGCATGCGTAGTGCCTCTGCTCCACTGAGGGGCGGTGCCAGAGCTCCCTGTGGGGCGACACCGGCCCAGCCCCATGGGGAGAACCATGAATCACCCTGTCTCTTGTTACTCTGACCCTCCCCTGGGCACGTGTTACTGTTTCCATGGCTACAGACGAGGAAGGGAAGTGCCCCAGGAAAAGGGGGCTGGCCGCGGCGGCCAGCGGGACATGCTCACTCCGCTGCAGCAGCTGAATCCNAGCAGTGTGCCCAGGTGGCTAAGAGGGCCAATGGCATCTTGGCCTGTATTAGGAACAGCGTGGTCAGTCGGACTAGGGAAGTTATCCTTCCCCTGTACTCAGCACTGGTCAGACCACATCTGGAGTACTGTGTGCAGTTCTGGGTTTCCCAGTTTAAGAAGGATGTTGAACTGCTTGAGAAGGTCCAGAGAAGAGTGACAAGGATGGTGAAAGGACTGGAGGGCAATTCCTATGGGGAGTAACTACAGGAACTGGGGTTGTTCAGCCTGGAGAAGAGGAGGCTCAGAGGTGACCTCATTGCTGTTTACAACTACCTGAGGAGAGGTTGCAGCCAGGTGGGAGTGAATCTCTCATTGGAATGGTCTGCCCAGGGATCTGGTGGAGTCACCATCCCTGGAGGTGTTTAAGAGAAGACTCAATGAGGAGCTCAGTGACATGGTCTAGATGGTGGGAGGCTTGGATGGATGGAGAGTGGTGCCCATGGTTCCACGCTTGTGGACCTGATTGCTGGGTGGGCGTTTGCTTGGGAGTTGGACTAGATGATCCTGTGGGTCCCTTCCAACTCAGAATAACCTGTGAACCTGTGAACTACACATAAAATAAACCAATGTGATGAGATCTACAAATGAGTACACATGCAAAGCCCAATATGGAGGGGAAAATTCATCAATCTTGTACAATGGAGTTCAACTCCCTTTTGCCATTTACTATTAGACAATTCATTTGAAAAATATTTTCATCCCCTCTTAACAAATATGATGAGAAATGATTTAGTAACTCTTTTGTAACAGCTGCTCTCCTCCTATATCAAAGATAAATATTTAATTACTTCTACACTTACAGCACGGTTTTCAAAAGGAAATTAGAGAAAAAATATCCAGCTAGAAATATCTGAAGAACAACAAACACTCAAAAAAACTATATAAATCAGCTAAAAGAAGAATGATGAAATACACAAAAAATTTAAAAGTTACTGAAATTTCTTTCCAAAATGCAGTTTCTGAATTCTGCTTTATGGGCTTACTTATCACATTGCTATAATCTGACAAGAACCATGCCATGGTGAAGAGGAAAGACAGTCTCTATGGCTTGTTATTGCCACAGAAATCAATAACATATTTTAATGCACCTGTACCAGAGGTCTTGACTGTAGGAATTTACTTAAGGATCAGTATTTTTGAAAGTCAAAATAACTTATTATAATGAACTTAAATAAATTGCAGAAAGTGCTATCTGAACAATATTTAACATAACTTTTACCAACCAATATAAGGAATCCTGGGATCAGCGGGATGTGGAAGATGTATAAACAATACAAAATAGATAGGCTTTCTTATGTAATCCTGTACTGCTTTGGTTCAGAGCAGTTAAAGGAAAAATCCTTTCATGCCTATGAGTACGCTGTACAAAATGAATTAATAATTCCTTACGAAAGGTCCCTATGTGTTGCAGCTAGAGATAGGAGCCTCAAGAAGTTCAGCAGAGCCATAGATATTAGCAACCAAATACTAACAATTTTCTCCTAAGCCAATGTGAACTGTGTTTTTTTGTACAGAGGCTTATACTAAACTCTGTGCCAGTTTTCATAGTGGCTTAAAATGCACACCTTCAGAATGAAGCTGATGCATCACTTCAAAGTAGTGTCTTAAGCGTTTTGACTTAGACAAAACACGGTATTTCCCTGTGAACTCATCCTTCAAAATGGTTGAATTGTATTTTATGAATTGTTATTGGGGTTTTGAGGTTGTTGATTGTTTCTATATCAGCCTGAAGCACAATTCCAGCAAGAAATATTGGAGCAAAACAGCCAATTTTCACTGAAATAGAAACTGTATATGAAGTAGGAAGCATGAAACAGTGCTAAGGCCTGCAAGCGTTATCTGTAATTAGCAACTAAATTATATAACTACAATGTACTTTCGTAGTACTTTTTACAGCAGATTTTAATCGTTTGTCAATAAAAAAAACAACTTCGGCTTCACCCAGCTCTGTAAAATGCTCAGCGACCTGTATTTGTGCAGAGTCACTGAAGGTCACTGCTTTCACAGGTTGATAGCATTTCACACTCACGCTACACAAATGTAAATGCCTCAAAGAGGTAGGGCATTGTCTCTTTCCAGATATTTAAAAAGAACAAAGCTGTTGACTAAGCATTCTGTGCTGTCACTGAATTTCATAGACATGCGGAGACTTTAGCACTTCTGAAAAATAAAGCCTTTATCTTCCCCTGCAATGCATGTTGTGTAGTCATCTGATCTGCTGTGGAGTGAATACAAGGAAGGTGCTAGTGATAATGCTAGTAAATCATTATGGTAATGTTTTACACCCACATTTTAGTTTCTTTGTACAGATAAAAAGAGAAGCGAACAGAAAATCAGGCTCAGAGAATGTCAAATGGTAAACACGTCAAGATGCCTTCTTGTATATCTATTGCTGCTGCATTTTGCCTTTCTCATAGAAAACTGTGAGTGAAAAAGGCAACAGCACTGAGCATATTATACAGTTTCCTGGTACAAAGCTTGCCACAACCATATATTTTGTGTACTTAACCTAAAGCAGTAACACAAAGTATCTTCATTTTCACAGATGTTTTTTCTCTTTTTACACAGGTGCCATAAAGGATTCTTATTTGCACAAGCTTACTGCTTAGAGAACTCATCTTCTTCCAGAGACCAAGTCTGAAAAGCTGCTTATCTCAAAGGCTATCTGTACACCAGTACAGCCTCCGTAGTAACAAGGGCATAGGCATAACAGCTCAGCACAGGCTCATCATGTGAGTATTTACCCAGGGTCTCAGCAGTTAGCACTCTGCAGCTCCAGCACTATCAGCACTTTAACTACTGCCCTCAAAACCAGTTCTCAACGGTCAGGTTGAGCTGCAGTCATGCAGTGCAGCCCTATCTTTAGATAAGCTATGTGGTTTCAATTTTAGGAAAATAGAAATATCAAGAGGCTCTCACGTACTCCATCACCTCTCAAGCAGTCACATGCATCACCCTTTATAATTTGCAATTTTGCCTATGATGTTTCCAGATGACTTGAAAGTCATATATTATTTATTACTTAGTGCAAATGTGGTCCATTAGGCAGCTGAGTTACCTAACAGCTCTTTGTCATTGGATGAGGCTGTCTCATTCCTCTCCTCCATACTGCTTCCAGCAGTGTGACTGAACTCTTTTGTGCCAGTTCTGGTAAATGTGCAACATGCCGTAGTAATTCTCTGGCTTACGAAGGTGAAAGAAAGTGTTAATTTGTTGTAGTATTTTAGTGTCATAACAGTGTAGTGACCTAAACTGGTTCACTAAAAGTCAGGTAAATAATGGATTTTGTCCAGATCAACAGTGATAACAGAGGATGAGAATGGGGTTCTCATTCCATATGACAATGAGCTGCTAGCTCACCACAGCTCACCTGACTGAGCTGCACTTCCAAGACGTAACTTTTACATTTGATTCCTGGTTTCCGAGGGATTAATCTCGTCTTGCAACACTATATACACAAAGCAAATAGCAGAAATCCTGCTCTGCCTACCTTTGGTTATACTGAGTTACTGCAATAAAGATTTCAACTATTGACCAGCCTTGGCTTTTGTAAAGGATCCTAGTGATTGACTTCAGGCAATGGATTACATATGCCTGGAAACTAGAAACATTCAGCCTCATAAATATACTTTCTGCACTGAAGAGACAAAAGCAACACTTTATATTGTGCTTGGCTGATTAGTCTAAAGTTCAAACTTAATTTGGTGGATTTCATCAGTGAAAACCTTTCAAGAATATGTTCAATTCCTACAGCTCATCAATACACTAGCTTTAAAAAATGCTCCTTTTTGTAATTTTCTTTTTTAAGTGTACTAAAATTGCAGGATGAAAAGAGAACATGAACTTAGCTATGACAGGAACTCAGCTTTCAGAAACTCTCAGTATGATCAGATTTTCAGAACTGAGTTTAGAAAAAAAAATCCAAACTATAATATGCAGAATAAATTGTAAAATTATTAGAAATTATAAAATCCAATGAAAAATATTTCATGCAGTCACTTCCTAGTTAAGGTGCTGTGTAGTACCTCACATACTGTGTCACAAGCCAAACCTTTCCTTGTTGTTAGAGATGTGTATAAAAATGGCCTATAAATATGCAAAATTGAATAGTCATGGAGGTTTGTGATGAAAACTTATTTTATTCTATTTAGATTATATAACTAATGTCCATATATTTCCATTTTCCAAGTAAACAAATTATATAACTATGGACCTAAAAGATATTAATGATCTAAATGTTCAGAAAGGCAGAAAGTATAAACTCCGGAACTATTTCTTATAGGCTGTTTCTCTAGAATACCATTGATTCCATAAGAACTGCTCTCTTTAATCTGGTCAAAACTTCCATGTGTGACATAGGTATTTTTAATGTACATATTCATTCAATTCACCTGCTTTACACATCTCAAATGAATATCTTTACATAGAAAATAGTGCTGCATGAATACAGGCTATTAAGTTTACTTTTCTACTGAAATAGATGAGACATAAACCAGAAGCTCCATTACCACACATGTCATTCACAATCTACTTCTCCATGCTCATAAATAGTACTCAAACTTTCTTTGGCAGCAAGTTACACAATCAACAAGGTGAAACGGAGAAATCAGATATATGTGACTTCCACAGTACTTTTGACAATTTAACAAGTAAAATATTAACTGAAATAAACTGTTTTAAAGGTATCTTCAAGTCTGAAAGACTGGTAAGTGCTGCAGAATGATCAATCAATCATTGCCTAAACTACATGACTCCAAAATGGAGGAAAGGGGGGAAATATATATATATGTATATATGTATATGTATGTATATATGTGTGTGTACATATATATATGTAAAAGAATAATTATAAATTCAGTGAGGGGAAAAAGAACCACTGAGTAATGTAGAGACTTGGATGGGTTCTACAAAGCGGGACAAGTCTGCTGCATAAAAGTCAGATTTCCACGGGGAACTCAGTGAAATTTTAATGAGATCTTTCTCCACTTTCTTTTCTATTTTATACTGCAATTGTTCTTTGAACATGTAATAATGTCTAACCATGGCCATCTAGTAGCTAAGACCATAAGTCTACAATCTTGCTTTGTCCTCAATACAACTGAAGATTATAAGATGTCACCACTTTAACAGAAAAACATGATACATTTTATGGGAAATATTTTCAGAAGTAATGATTTATAACCAAATAAAAGCAACGTGGACTCAACATTATTCTTGTTTTCTTTGTAAAATAGTCTTTAACCTTTCCATGATGAATAGGACTAGTTCAGTAGAAAAGGTGAAACGTTAGCATAAAACTTCAGTCTTAAAAGAAATGTATGTACTTTGAATTGCAAGGCAAAATAAATTTCTCAACACACCTTTGCAACAGAGCCACTGAGCACTAATTTGATAGACTGCAATGACCCAATTCTCTTCAACAAGTTTTACTTATTATTTTCTCATTTATCAGAGAAGTCATTATCATTATCTCACATTTTTTTCTATTTTGCCCCTAAAATTAGAATTTTAAAATCAAAACAGTGGACTTTCATGGGAGAAATGCACTACTGTTCCCTTGAAATTAATGAAAGACTTGAAAAAATTCAAAACATATTTATGGGCGTTTAAATATACTTCCAAGAAAATATTTTTGTTGGAAAAAGTTAGGTAGAATTTTCACAAATAGGATGAAATTGAGTTCCTAAATCAATAATCAGATTCCCAGGCAGGTGGCCTGATTTTCAAGGCACTCATCATTCAGCACCTGACTGGCAAGTAGGGACAGATTTCTGCAGGACAGTCACCAGGACTGCCCCAAGGTGTGTGACTCATCCCTCAAACATTCGCTGTTCCCTTCAGCAAAGGTCCATCTCCACTGCTATGTAGTTGAGATTACAGCTGGATAGAGAAGGACACAGAAACTGGTGCCACTTTACCTAGACAATTCATGCCAAATATTTCTTTCTGGTGCCTAGATAGTGAATTGCAGTGGATGAGGCTTGGATGGAGAGAGAATTGTGAAAAGAGGAAAAGGATATGCTTTCCTCTCACAAACATATGTTTCCAGCTCTCACCTTTGACAATACTCAGTTTAATCACAGAATCACAGAATATTATGAGTTGGAAGGGACCCACAAGGATCATCTAGTCCAACTCACCATCTAACATCCGTACAGAGACCGGAAGCACATCCCAGAGTGGTAACACAAACCTAGTTCCCTCACAGTCTAGCAGGCCGGAAGGGACCCAGGATCATCCAGCCCTACACCCCCCAGCTAGACCATGTCACTAAGCTCCTCATCGAGTCTTCTCTTAAACACCTCCAGGGATGGCGACTCCACCACCTCCCTGGGCAGTCCATTCCAATATGCAATCACTCTCTCTGTGAAAAAACGCTTCCTAATATTAAGATTAAACCTCCGCTGGCGTAGCTTGAGGCCGTGCCCTCTCGTTCTGGTGTCATCAGCCTGGAAGAAGAGGTCCACCCCCATCTGGCTGCAACCTCCCTCAAGCAGCTTCTGTGACTAGCTCCAAGTCTTGAATGACACACTTAGGGGAGCTTGGAACAATATGGCTAAAGGATAGGAGCCCAGTTGAAAATAGAAAATATATATATATGTATATATCTTATTCCCCCTTCATTTTCTCTATTTCTTCCACACTGATTATCCTTTCTTTAATGGAATACACATAAAAGTAACACACAAATAAGATAGATTTTAAAGAAAATGTTAAAAACCCAAACTATATAACTGGTAGCATATTCCCAATTAAATATTTTTAATTAATTAAGTAAAATTATTTGATGATGTCCCATTTCGTTTCTAATAGTTAACTGGAGGAGTAAAAAAGTTACCTGCAAAATCAATTCAAATATGCCATAGGAAAGCACTAGCATAATGTAAAATGACACTGAGTCCAATCCATGACAGATAGTTTTGAGTGTTTTATTTTATTAGAAGAATAATGAGTTCATCAAAGTACAAAAAAAAATATAATTTGAAAAATACATGCTCCATATATTATGGAGATATTACATGTCCTTTTTGGTTTGTTGTTGGTTTTTGTGCTGTCATTATTTCTATTTGATGGGACTCCTCCCTAAAACGACTAATTGTAGTATTTAGATAAATACTCTGAAAACTTAAAAAAACCCTCCGTAATGGCTTTTTGTTCTACCATGGCATTGTACAGAACTTAAATCCAGTAGGTCTTCTGCATTTTGCCTTGTCTACGTCAAACCTATATGATAAATAGCACTTACCCCTGATGCAAGATTTGGTTACCAAGTCTGAATTTCTAACTTAGTTAAACTGACATAGTAATTTTAAATAAGTGGACGGGGTTGGATAAGAGAGGAATTACCTACATAGGAAGCTTTGCATTTCTTAGGATGAATTCCTTTCCAGCCATGTTTGTACAGATAATTCAGTGGCTCACAGTTTCAACTTAATCTCATCTCATTGATCACTATAACCAATGCACTAAAATACTTTAATAATAACTCATAGTCCTTCTGTCGCATTGTATCAGGAGATAATATCTTGTGCCCAGACAACATTTCTGTTAGTTCCAGCAAAGTCCAAGAGTAAAAGGAACCACGATTAAAGAATTACAGTTTCAGTGATTTGTGCACATTTGTATACAGAAGGTTCAGATTGTAATTTAGTAAATCAATAAAATTGAATATTAGACTTTTTGATTTGAATCAAAGTGCTATGAAATTATCAATGTTCATGTGTTTATTATAAAGTATTCTGCTTTCTCTGATTATCATATGAAACTATTTCTTCTTTCTCACTTCAGTAAATCCCTATCTATCCTCAGATTCTGATAAGGCATAATCAGTTACACATTATCTTTTCAGCATGCATTACAACACCTTAGAGAACAATCATTATAATTCTATCAGGAAGCTACAAATGTTAATATTTACCATCTTTTTTGCCTAAGTAGAGTTACCCCACAAAAATTTCCTGGCTTGATGCAGTGTGTACCTGCCTGAAATCTTGTCAGCCAGAATGGTAATACGGAATGTGACTATGTAGCCAAGAATACAGACAAGACAGGGCTCTCTCTATGAGGGATATTATTGTCTTATGACAAGTTTAAATTACTGCAAATTTAAAATAGACTCCTCTAGATGCTGCAGACAATCAAAACCTTTTCATTTATCCTCTAGGGAACATAGAAGTGTCTAAGTAGGAAAAGGTTTGGCAAAAAAAAAAAAAAATCTTACAATATAAATGCCTGCAATTTGAAACATTCTAGTTCTGTTCTCATCTCTGGGCTTGTGCAAGATATTTTTCTAGACAAAGTATCAGAGTCAGTACTAATATGTTAAAGTATATGTTAAAGTAGTAAGATACTTCTCATTCAATGTTGTAAGAAGCGCTTCAAAAGCAGTGACATATATTGATTAAACATATAACTAGAAAAGTGTAGTATTCTTATCTCTCAATAATCTCTCTTATATTTGCACTTAAAATAGAGGCAGTTCATAGGGGAAAGCTTAAAAAAATAGAATAACGAAATTCTGAATTTTCAGTCAAACTCTTTATATATTAAAGCCGCATATGCCCTATATAAGATGTGGAGGTCTCTACGAAAAAATATTTGACTGTAAATAGAAAACAAAATCCCCTACGCTCCAATATTAAGTGAAATAATAAGAAATTTAATCACTTACTTAAATCTGGCTTTTAATAATATGTAAAACATTTCAGTGTTTAAAATAATCAATTCCTCTTTCGTCCATTCAAACTTTTGTTATTTGAATTCTAAGATATTCCTATAATGAAACTGTTTGAAATTTCAAAATCTTTTTGTTCCAGTGCTCCACCTCAGTCCTGAATTTTTGCCTTCTAGTATATTTTGTTCCAGGGAAGTTAGACTTTCAGGAACTCTGTAACCTGAATGAAGAAAATTTTAGAAACAATGACCTCATTCTGATCTAATTTAGCTCAGTGTAACTTTGAAGTAAAAGTTGTTGAAGATATATGAAACTGGCACAAGTAGGACTGAAATTAGGCCCCTTATCTCTCTGAATTTAAAAGTGAGAGCACTGTGATGGAATCCCACTTGTTTGGCATGTCTGCTCATATAAGACGTGCACACTGTTCTTGCAGCAGCACTCAAGAAATGTGCTTTGTGATACTCACACCATGAGCTACCGGGTTTTTTTCAACTTATAACAAGTATATTGTTTCCAAATAGACTTTATTCTCTATCATATTGGTGTCAATACTGCAGTATAAAAATAGGTCCTGCAAGCTGTTTCAGACATGAGGTTGTTTTCATTTATAATGAAAAAATTTAGTGATTCACGTTTGTAAATGACCATAACACAGTCAATGCAAGGTTTCTATGCTTCCAAAGCATTTAGGGCAAAGAATAGTGTATTAACACCTTGTCCCGCATACACACATTTCTGTTCACACAACGTGCACTCTTTGGCTTTCAATCAACAACACAGGGACATTTAAGATTTTAAAATTGCTAGAGCCTATCCACAAGTTGTGTTGGAGCTGTTGATCAACAACTGACTGAATATAAGCATGCCATAGATGACTAAGAAGGCCAGTCATATCCTGGCTGTATCAGAACCAGTGCGTCCAGCAGGACCACAGTTGTCTCCCTGTACCCAGCACTGCTGAGGCCACACTATGATGTAATGTATCCAGTTTTGGACTTCTCACTACAAGAACGACATTGAGCTGATGGAGCATGTCCAGAGAAGGGCAACAAAGGTGGCAAATGGTCTGGAAGACAAATCTGATGAGAAGCAGCTGAGGGAGCTGAGGTTGTTCATTCTGAAGAAAAGGAGGCTCAGGGGGGACCTTATCACTCTCTACAATCACCTTAAAGGAGGTTGTAGCCACATGGATGTCGGTTTCTTCTCCCAGGTAACAAGCAATAGGATGAGAGGAAATGTCTCATGTTGTGACAGGGGCAGGGGTTAGACTGGGTATTAGAAAAGATTCTTCACTGAACATGTTGTCAAACGCTTGACAGGAAACTAAGCGAGTGACCGTTTCTGGTGACAGTAAAAAGACGTGGATATGACACTTAGCAATAGGGTTTAGTAGTGAACTTGTCACTGCTAAGTTATCAGATGGACTTTATCTCATAGAATCACAAAATCACAGAATTAATAAGGTACCTGACATAGCCTGAGACTGCCTCCTCTCGTTCTGTCACTGGTTGCCTGGGAGAAGAGACCGCTCCCACCTGGCTACAGCCTCCTTTCACCTAGTTGTAGAAAGCAATAATGTCTCCCCTGAGTGTCCTCTTCTCCAGGCTGAACAACCCCAGCGCCCTCAGCCACTCTTCAGAGGGCTTGTGTTCCAATCCCTTCACCATCCTCATTGCTCTTCTCTTGACCTATTCAAGCTTCATAACATCCTTCTTAATTTCAGGGGCCCAGAACTGGACACAGTTCTCAAAGATCTTCACCAACCTATGTGATTCTATGTATCCATGCATATGAGTTTCCCTGATAATAAAAACAGGCATCCATATAGCTATCATGTTTTAATAAAAGAATAGTGAAAGTAAACATGAAATTTAAGAACTGCACATCTAACAAAACACAAACACATTTGCCTTTCCCACCACAGATTCCACCTACTTCAGATGTCAGACACCATTTGTGCAAACAAGTACCCCTCACAGGGTGCTCTGAAAGATGGCCAAGAACATGGTATGTGCGTATGCATGAAGTGTTTACCATCACTGGAATATCTACTATGTCCTACTTTATATTTAAAACAAATTAGAACATTTAGTATTACAGTGAGGCCCCATGTATTTGCGGTCCATTATTTGCGAGCTTCAGTATTTGCGGGTGATTTTTCCACGAGCTGTGCAACCTTGGCGCATGCTCAGAACGTACCGGGACCCCAGTCGGCTCAGCCCCTGGTCTCACCGCTCGGGCTGCAAGCACAGCTGGCCTCCCCCCCACCCCCTGCCTGCCGCTCACAGGGCAAGCATAGCGGGCCCCGTCTGCTCACGAATATGTAAATTGGTCCCAGCCGGGAGCTGGCACGGTGCGCCCAGGATGCGTTTAGTGTAAATGTGTGTTTTTGCACGGCTGGAATTGTCCTCGGCCAGGCTACAAGATGGAGTGACGGGGCTGCCATTGTGTGTGTGCCATTTTGTGCCTGGGCAATGCCCGCCACCCGGGCAGCTCTCACCACCGGCCCCGCGGTTCCCAGCTCGGCCTGCGCCGTGCCGGCTCCTGGCTCAGCCCGTGCCATGCCGGCCTGCGCCGTGCCACCCCTCGCTGTGCCAGCTCCCGGCTCAGAACACGCCGTGCCACCCTGTGCCGTGCCGCCCCACGCCCGCCTCAGCATAACAGAGCCAGACAACTGAGACAAGCCTCGCTCTCAGCACCATCCTCCAGACCTTATATGGGGAGGGGGAATGGCTACGGGCATGGCGTACTCGACTACGTAGTGGGTTCGCTATCTTTGCAGATTTCACAACTCGCAGGAGGTGGACCAGACGCAACAGCCTGCAAGTAACGGGGGTTCACTGTATTTAGAACTCTCATGCACCTAGATTACCTTGAATGAATGCTTTTTTGTTTTGTTTTGTAGAGACTGTCTCTTCCTGGAACGCTAGAGTTGGAGAGATTTGTAAAGAATGGTAGGACATTTGGACCCTTAAATACTTGGGGAAGGCACAGAAGGAACTCCAGCTTCAGTGCAGGTTTCCTCTCTCGTGCCTGTGTTCTGAGTGGGGGTATGACAACCCCAGGGATCACCAGATTTCCTGTAGGGCCATGGTAGGTCTCTTCAATTGGTCGTTTGGTGGACTGCAAGTGTGACAGTACTGCCACAAGGCATACAGAAGCAGTGGTGCTGTTTGGTTTTCTAAATCTACCTGTACAGCTGTGAACACACAGAACAAGCCTCTAGCACTCTGCTTCACATCTGCTTCATACTGGCCAGCAAATTATGGCAACCCTTTCAAACCTCCCCAAAGGCTTATTCCTCACAATTGCCCTGACAACCATCTTACTGAAAATACAATCAAAAATACTCTAATGTTCTTTTACAATAGAAGTTCTTTAAATTGGACAAGCAACGTAGAAAGCTTAGCCTAGTTCAACACAAATTCCAGTTTTATTTGGAGCTCTGTAAGTGACATAGTTCAACACAGCTGCTCTCAGTTTATAAACTGTGTTGCTTAGAACCTTAGACAAAATGGCAAATTGAGCCATTTAAAATCTATTATTTATAAAAAGCACTGGCATTTCAAGTACTGTTTTTCTCGTATATTCAATAATTTTTGTTCTTTCAGTATTAAGGAAAATAGCAATATACCTAATGTTTTGTTCCAAAACATGTAGTCACCTTCTTTTTTTTCCTCTCCAAAGTGTATTTTCTAAAACAGGCAGGGAATCCTGCAGTGGAGATGCAGCCTGGAGCCATCTGATACACTGATCTCCAGGACTGGCAACAAGTGTTGCAAATGAAGAGAGCACTTTTGCAGTTTTGCACTTTTGCAGCTTGGTATTCACAGCAATAGTAAAGAATGATCCCTTAGACAACTTGGAAAAAATTTTGAGAGCTTCAGAAAATTCTGAATTGCATAATTTGCAAGAATTTTTCATTCTATGCACATAAAAATCAGCAGAGGCCCATATGGTATTCAGTTGTGTCACTAATGACAGTTTCACCTGCACAAAATTCAGCCTACCAAATGTGCCTAATTCTGGCACAACCTAAATTTCAGGTGAACACATTTCTAATCTCAGATGTGTCCATTTAACATGGTTGCCATGTGTATTTCATTAGCTTGTAGAGAATGACCTGGTCTGTTACACCATTTTCTCCTCACCACGGTCATACACTCCTCAGCTCACAAAAAACCCTCTCCATACTTCAAGTCAATGCTGCCAGGCCCACATTCCTTGCTCAGGGAGACCCAATCCCTCTTTGCCGAAAAACCCAAATCAAGCTTAGCCCTCCTGTTCTTTCCTCTGAATGCTCTTTTCCCAGTCACTCACCACCTCTTCCAAGCTGCTGTTTCTGCTTCTCAGAATCCTCTGGCCTACTTTTAAAGAAGTTCCTGTTCTCACCTTCCCAGTTATCTTTATCCAACCTCTTTCCTTCACATTATCTGCTCTTCCCAAACTACAGGTCACAGGTTTGCCTACTAGATTTACCAGCTTTGCTCTGACCTCTTTTACTGCCTCAGAGGTTTAAACTGGATGTTAGGAAGAGGTTTTTCACAGAGAGAGTGATCCCTCAGTGGAATGGTCTGCCCAGGGGGGTGGTGGAGTCGCCATCCCTGGAGGTGTTTAAGAAAAGACTGGATGAGGAACTCAGTGACATGGTCCAGACAATGGGAGGTTCGGATGGATGGAAAGTGGTGCCCATGGCTCCGGGGTTGTGAGTTTAATCCCTGTGTGGGTGTTCGCTTGGGAGCTGGGTCCTTGTGGGTCCCTTCCAACTCAGAATATCCTGTGAATCCTGTGAATCAATCCCCTGGTTTCCAGACACATTTTTTTTCCATTCCTAAATTTTCTTCACTTATCTGTTCATCCTCCTGAAACCTCCTGATTCCCATTCCAATATGCCAATCCTCAGGCTGGCATATGACCTAAATTTCCTGGTCCAATTATATTTGCACAAAAAAACTGTGCAGTACCTTAAGAATCTAGCTCTTCTATTTGCAGCTGGAACTCTATCTACAACAACTCTTCGCCAT
Organism: Pitta sordida; assembly: GCA_013390025.1. Lineage (NCBI taxonomy): Eukaryota > Metazoa > Chordata > Aves > Passeriformes > Pittidae > Pitta > Pitta sordida. The sequence continues at coordinate 24,010 of WEKX01000018.1, read as the reverse complement.
GCTTGTGTTTCACATGACTGCCAATGGGGTACCCAATTCCTGTCAGGGTGTTTATCAGCTTTCTTTGCTCATAGTTTCCTTTGCTCTCCAGAGAGAGGAGGCAGGAGCTTTCCAAGGCAATGGTTTCTCTGGCCATTACCAGACATGCAGAAAAATAATTTTGCCTTGTGCCTTCCCTGAAAGCAAGTAGACTGCATGTTTAAAAACCAAGCAAATATTATCTTGAGGCAGACAGCTATTGAAATGAGATTAGACAGAATCCAGCATTGTATAGCATGTTTTAAACTCCTGTCTGAAGAGAGAAGAAGGCCCACTACGCAGGCTTGACCCACTTCTTGGTGAAGTCTGCTGCAGCCCTGTGATCCGGGTTAAAGTCGTGAAGGGAAAGGTTCCTATCCTGGAACAGCCCTCAGAGTATATGGATTTTTCAGGTAGGCAGCAAAGAAGTGGTCATAAGAAGTTCAAGGGCAATTAAGGAGAGACTTCAGCCCCTTGGGATGAACAGTTAAGGGAGCAGGAGATTCAGCAGATCAGCACCTGACTCTGAGCCCAATGTCACCAGCAGAATTTGGGGGGTTTTGTCATGTTCACAGTTTACATGACACTAGGCCTGCTGACGACAAATAGGGGTCATCTGTCTCAAAAGGAGGAAAGGACATTTGGGCAGGTGTCAGCACAGGTTATTGAGAGAGCTTTGAAGTAGGTCTGAAGGGGGAAAGGCATAAAACTAGGCTCCCTATAGATAAGCTTGGGAGCAGTACATCAATGCCTGAGGGATATCATGCTAGTTAGGTCCTTCAGACTGCTCTCTCAGTGGAAGTAGGGGATGGAGATCTGTGCAGCAACAGAGACACAAGCCTTATTGATGGAACCATGGAAGAAGTGTTAGATTAATGGTTGAACTCAATCTTACAGATCTTTTACATCCTAAAGGATTCTATGCTTTTATAATCCAAACTGTATATGTTCTATATGTTATGAGTAAAAAAATATATTGTTTGCATATTATTCTGTATACTATGTTTCCTATGCTGAATTGCCACAAATAAACAACTTCGTTACTTCCCATATATTTATTGATCCTATTTTCCTCAAGGTTGCTTCCAAGATACAGAATCACTTCTACCATAAAGTTGGTAGAAGTTTTTTCTACTCTTCAGGAAGACTAAGGGTGTCAAGGTTTCAGCGTAATCAACATATGTGCATGTACCTGCATGAAATTTCCTTCCATTCTAACAAATTTTCTATTCCAAATCCACAATAGCAGATGACCATTCAGGAGAAGTAGCAAAGGTCCAGTCATTAACTCAAGAATATTAACTCAAGAAAAGGTTAGAACTAATGTTAGAACTTTAGACCAACAAGACACTTGAAGGTAAGCAAACAAATAATATTAATCTGGTTGAGTTTAAACTGATTGTCTCCAATACTTTCGTATTTAAGTCATACCTTATATAGGTTAAGAATGATTTCAATCAATCTTAGCTTTTCTTTCTGACAATGGAGTAACTTCAACATTAAACCTAAAAAGCATTAAAACCGAAAAGCACCAAAACCAAAAGTACCATAGCACCAGAAGAAAAAGAAACCTCCATTGGTATAAACCACATCAGTCTTTTTAAATTTGTTTTAAAACTTGAATGGTTTAACTTTATGCATACAGGTCTTACTGCAGAGAAGACACTCTTTAACCTGCAGCAACCAGCATGAAAATGGCAGAAGGTCTGTATCGTGCTCTAGTTAATGCAACAAAAATGTGGCCATGTGCCTGCACTTGATCCAGATCAAATATGCACTCATTGTGATCCAGGAGCACACAAATCTGGTATTAATGGACATGAAACTATGGCCTTATATGACAGACCAGCTTTAGATGCTTTGCAGATTTCATTAGGTTTTACAGCACGCATGTTTTTCCTTTAACGTATCCAAATAATTTCAGTAGCTGTGATGTTCTTTCCCATGTAAATCATTAACTTTAGATTTAAGTTAATGAAACACAAAATCAGGAAAAAAAAAACCAAAAAACTACTCCCATCACAACACATTTGAGTCATCTGTGAAGGGCTAGAAACACACGTTTGCAATCAATTTAAGTAGGTAAAATAAATATACAAGTTAATGGAAACAAAAGCACATCTAAATATTGAAACAACCAAAAATTAAAGATCTTACCTTTTTCACTAACACTTTCACTTTCAATCTCTACATCATCACAACTCGTATATTCTGGAGTGGATGCCAATTCTTCTTCTGAGCTACTTAATGAAACCTGGCGCATTTTACCTCCCTTTTTTGTTTTATGGGGCTTTGGAGGTGGAGGTCTGACAGATTCAGACTGGTCTGAGCTAAGTGAATCATTCCGTAACATGGTCTCCATTTTTTCACGTTTTGTTTTCCGTACAGCAGAATTGGGATCCAAATGGTGCTGTTTCCTTAAAGAATCTGAGCGCCTTATGTCTGGTCTTTCCAGAGGAATTGGACTCCTCCTAGGTGTAGGAGGGCTATGATTTGTGGTCCTCTGACGATTGGAACTTGGCCCCTGAACCTCTCGAGTTCTTTCCATAGAGTACGAACGTTGATTTTCCATGGCAGCCCTGCGCTCAGACACTGATCTTTGTCTTGAGGGCCGTTCCATCCTGAGCATAGACATCCGAGAATCTTCCAACTCAGTATTTGCCAATGAGACATCACTATGTCTCCTTTCATGACGTGCTCGGGACACTTCAGCATGGATACGCATTTGTTCCTCATATGGTTGTGGCTTGACTGGATAACGAGCCAAATTAGGATCACTTCGGTATCGTGATTGGTATTCCTCTTCCCTCCGCTGCCTTTCATATTCTTCCCTGTTTTGTGCATCTTCTTCTTCTACCGGATACTCCTTGGAACGCCTGCGGCTCCTTCTGTTGGAATCCCTGTAATCACCCAGTTCAGGTTCTTCATATAACTGAGGCCCACGCTGCGACCGTCTATCTGAATAATCTGATGGTGACCTGGGCATTGCACTGTCTGATGTAGCATACTGCGAGTATTCGTCTCTCTCGTCCCTTTGGTCGTATCTTCTGTTCTGTTCTCTTGATATCGACGGGCTTCTTTTCCTAAATAAGCATGACAAGAAAGCAAAAAGAGAATTCTGTCAATATTATATACAGTTAATGTTAATTAAATGACAGAGTGATCAACTGATGGAAGAAAAAAATCATTCATTGCATTTCCTTGTAAATGTGCTCTCACATTTTCTGTACTAAATTAAAGCAAGCATGTCATGCTAAAAGTCTGCTTTTGGTGCACACTTTAAATCAAAAACAGCTTTGAAGGAAAAATGGTAATGCAATGTTTTAAAATATAGAACACAAATAACTATGCTTCTTTATAGTCATAACTGCTTCAAAAGTACCAACATTTTATAATCCTTTGTAATTTTGACAGCCATAAGTCTTTTACTTGACCATATTCTTCCATTTCACATGGTTTTATAATCACCATCAGAAATAAGGCTAGAAGAATCATTCCATTAGTTTGCTCTTTTAGCAGCCATTATTGCTCAAAAATGCACATCTCGGTTCCCACAAAACTATAATGTGTGTCAAGGACAGAAAATACACAAAGGTCCAATGGCCAAACTTGTCTAAATCAGATGAACAAAACAAAAAAGGGGTTTGTAGAAGGGAAAGATATTCAGTTGTCCTAGAAATAAAAGGAAACACCTCAATTTAGTCAAGGATAGGAGAAACAGGCTCTCCTTTGGTGCCCAGAAAAGTATAAAGGGTTCCATGTCTAGCTGATAGAAGAAAAAATGATCTTCTCATATCCAGAAAGGAAATACAATCTCTTCTCAGCAAGGGAAAACTACGACAGTCTGAGCAGAGCTTGAGTAGTGGGGGTGAATTGCAAATTGGCATCCTGTACTGTGCTAGGTACCATACAGGGGTCATTATACTGAGCTTGAAAGATTTGGACCCCATTAAAATACTTTAGTTTTACCTTGGCATTTACAAATTCAAAAATCGATTCAATCTTGCAAAAATTAAATTCTTCCTGCAAAGTATGACAAGTAGTATAAGCATCATGTGGATGCCTATGTGGATGGTGAAGCTAAGATGTCCTATCCATCTTACTACAGTGTTGTATTAGTACCAGCACAAATTGTAACCTCTGTAAGTTTAACAAAATCTTTATGGATTCTGCTACTGGGCACTCATGGTGAATTGCTCTAATGTGACATGAACAGAATTTCATAAATCTAAAAGTAGAACAGCCAACAGGAATGGACAATTAGGACAACAGAACTACCAAAATGCAGATAGTTTGCAAAGACATAGAAGTTTTCATCACAACAGCAGAGAAATGTTTTAAGGAAAATAAATATTTTACACTTAATACTTCAGATTATGAAAAATATGCCACATTCCAAAATTAGTTGTTCCAACAGCAAATTACCTAATCCCTGAAAATTTCGCCCATGCCTAAAATAAAAATTTTCATAACTTACCCTCCCTAGTTGTGTACCCCATATAGGCAAAATTATTATCTCTATGCAAGTCCAGTTAAAATAAATGGCACTCAGCAGATATAGCATTCATTCATGTGGCTCATATCGCAAGACTGAGAAAAACATGTTTGCACTTGAAATGTACACATACTATGATGTTAATACACCATTTGTACACCCAGTATTGTTTAATATCTTTATTGATGATATGGA
>WEKX01000018.1:7156-18954 GCA_013390025.1 Pitta sordida | reverse complement strand
ATCTTGTGTGCTGCATTTATGACAGTCATTTTCCATCCTCCATTTTGCTAAGACATGACTGTAGGAACACCATCCATGACTGACAGTAACGCAAAGAGCGGCTTTGGGTCCTCAGTCTATTCCAACCTTTCATGAAGGTTGTGCCCAGGTACAAACTGAAAATGTAAGGCTTTTCTTCAGAGAAAGCAGTCTGATAGATAAATGTAACTAATTTACTTCCTGTCCTATGTTGACTGGCACTATCAAACTCTCCTCCTAATTATGTATTTTCATTCCCATTGAAGGCAGCTAACTTCACTATTAGGATCAAATGCCAGAAGTTATTCTTGCCCATCAAAAATACTATATTAACTGTACCTGTATACCTTATCATCCACAAACCTCGCTGTCAGGAGAGGGCTCATCCTGCCCTGCAGTCACATCAATTTAGTATTCAAGCCTGTCATTCTCCCTACTATTTATCACAGCACAATTAGCCGCCCTTTAACATTCAACAATTTTTTAATTTTAAAAATACCTGCTATAAACATAGTGTTACAATGTATGCTACACATTTTAAACCAGAGTTATGAAAACACTATAGTAGGAGCAGTACTTGTGAAAACTTACGACCAGTCACTACTACTAAAAATCTGCTGTTATTTTTAGGTAATTAGCTAATTCTCACTCACCTTCATAAGCATCTGTCTAATCCATTTCTCACCATTAACTACCTTAANGGGTCACTTCCAACTCGGAATAACCTGTGAACCTGTGAACTGCATGATGCACTATGTAACACACAAAACTATACAGAATCTAGTTTGACTGATCTCACACATGCCATAGAGTAGTTTGAGTATACAGTACTAAACTTCTACATACTTCTATCTACAGCAATATAAACAACAAAATTAGTAAGAGTAGTTTNGGTACCTCCAGCTAGGTACCTCATGGATAATTACTACTTCTGCCTTTCCAGGAGTTTTCTGGAACTTTAAAAGTTAAGAGAATTTTAAGGGTGTGATATGAACCGTCCAGCTGCTACCTCAACTAAGCACTATACATCTTTTGTCAGAAGGATTACCTACCACCTTTCCTGAAGAGGTTACCGCACCGTAGAAAGATCCTCCAGGCTATTGTGACTATTGCTTGTTTGAAACAATCATAAAATAGAATCTCTTTTATGGTTAAAAAAAATCTAGAACCTGCCTAAATCTCTTTGTCAGGCACAATTTGTAAATATCATTTTTGCAGATACAGAATCTGAAACTTTTTTTCCCTAATTATTAATATATATTTATTTTTTATTTTAATTTACCAGTACATGACATTTGGTCTTTTAACGCACAACCCATAGCTTTACACTGATGGAAACCTTTTTTGCAGTGCACTACAGATAGCACTAATATGTATTATGAAAAAGCAAATAGCTTGACTGTAACCTGACCTCTTGCTCATAAAGTTAAATTATTCAACTCCCCCACTCTACAATAGAATTAAGTGCTTAAAATATGACATAAAAGAATATAAGGCAGCTATTTGGCTTTGATGGTTGTGATTTCCATAATGGAACAAAATAGCTTGGAAGTCTTTGGCATTAATTTATATTCTTCCTCAAAGAGACAACACTCTTCTGCTTTGATTTAGATTTTTTAAAAATTAACCCGAATTAATTAAACCAAGTGTACTGTAGAAATGGAAATGTTAAAAATTAAATTTCTACCACATTTCAGAAGTCATAGATAATTGAAAACATTGTAATATAGAAAGCGTTTATATCACTCTCAAAAGATGTCAGATCCCTGTTGCTAATGTTGTTCTTAGACTAACAGAAGACACACTTGAACTGGAAAAAGCTTTCACAAAAATGTAATTCTAAAGATATGTTTAAACATATGAGCACTTGAATTAATCCACATTTACTTTAAATTTTCTATAAATTAGAAGCTTTCAGTCAATTAAAAGATAGTATAGACTCAGTGGGCCAGAACCATGATCTACTGATGAATACTGGTTGATCACTTACTTCTAAGACCTAATTATAATTTACTGGACAATACTTTGATATTTTGTTTTCTGTTTCTATAAATTAGCAAGGAATAAAATTGCCTGGAAAATTAAAAATGGAAATATTTCTCCTGCACATATTTAATCTTGCTTAACACTTTTCAAAATTTGATCCTTCATTACATGAAAGAATAATTCAGAAAAAGTAAAAATTCACATTTTCCACTGAAAATCTGTCACTAAAGCCATGAAAGACACACAGCTTCCTGTTAAAGACCTCATTAAATACACGGAGCACAAGTTTGTCTCTCCCTTACTATATGGTCCCTATCAGAGAAATAACATTTGTTGGATCCTGAGTGGTCATTTAAGATTAGTTCTTCTACTATTCAAAACTTTTATTAGATTTCTATGTGCCATGTTCAACAATCAGGCACTTGTCTAAAAACAGCAGTGGCAGGGAGCAAATAAAATACCATTGAAACACCTTGCAAAGAGGTTTCTAGGCTGCCAGAAAGTGAGCTGAACACACTCTGAACCTTATAACCAACGCATGTCCACGAGTGCAATGAACCTAGGAAACATGCTGTGCGAAATTAAGGTCTGGCTGCCTTGCCCAGGGAGGATCCTACTTTCTCACTTACTGCATTTGCACTGACTTTCATTGCTATACTGAAACATTTGCAAAACATTGGCCTATTTTTGGAGATGTTTTTTAAGAGTCTAGAAGGTATTGATTTAACTCCTTATTCTCTTTTACTTTTGCTGAGTCATATTGTGCACGACAATTCACTTTGCTAGCCAAAGCAGCTATGACTTTATCTCTTTGGTAAAACAGGTAGAGTCATAACTTCTAAGCGGTTCTATTTTCTACCAAGATCCATTTTTACAGTTCTTCTATGCCATCCAGTTGTATGCTACATTGATCTTCTGCTCTGTCTGCTCCCTCTCTTTAGTTTCTCACCTCCTCAAAATAAGATTAAGAATGCATAAGCAACCAATGCACATTTCATAAGTTAATTAATTTAAACAGCCTACTCTGATACAAAGAAAAGGTGTTTATTGTATTTCTTGACCGTAACAGTTTTAAACACATTGCCCTGAAGTATATCCACAACTCAGATACCTAAGCAAGTCACTTAGTAAAACTTATATGAGACAATATTGCATTGCTCATTTCAGCCATGCCTTTCTACTTTTATTTTATAGCAATCATAGTTTGAATCATAAGAATACCTTCCAGCCAAATATCTCCAAACAATAATCAATTAAGTTCACAATGATGATTAGAAAATTTACTGAAACATAAGATTGGTAGTGCAGATGTTGATCCATATTAGATTTTATCTGACAATATGAATTCACTGACTGCAGGCTGGTATCAATGGAATTAAAGAAAATCTGTAGTAACAAAACATTAGCATAATTAAATTCACCACTGATAGCAATTTTGCTTTGAACTCGACATTATTGCACACACATATAAAACAATACAATTCTTTTCTATACAAGCAATTCAGCAAAATTCAGCATTGCAGTAGGGCTAATTTCTATTTGTGTGAGGAAAAGACTGGTAATAGAAAGGACAAATAACTGCCAAAAAAACCCTAGTGATTTTAAGTATTATTTGTTAATCTACAAATACTTAGGTAATAAGTTTGTTTCACTTTTTTTTTAATTAAATCAAGAACATCACAGATAGGAAAATTGAACTATTAATAGAAAATACTTTGTCATCCTTTACTTTGACTGAATATTCAGTGGCCCTTATGTCATATAATCTGATTTTAGAGAACTACAAACACAGAGATAAAATAACTGTATTTCAATCAGAGTATTCATTCAGCTATATTGATGAATGCTTACCTTTTAGAAATAGGTTAAAATTCTGAGATTTTTCTTTATTTTTGTTTTTGAACATTTTCAAATCTAATATTTTGCTAATTATTTCCACTTAATAGACAAGTAAGAAATATTTCACCTAATTTTGACTAAAAAATTCATGTTAAATTAAAACTAATCATAAAAATAATAGCAAATGAATTAAATTGTATTCAAGCATAATTGATCAGAATATGCATTCTTGTTATCCATATCAGTACTGACTCCACAGAAATAATTTGCAGAAATGTGGAATCAATTAACAGCTGTCATACAGCAGGATCCAAATTAGTTTAAAACCCATAGTGTTAAAAGAATAGTAGATCACAGAGACATTAAATCTTAACAAAGAGTAAATACAATATTGACTGTTACTAAAAAGGACAAATAATATAAAATACAAGGACATTTCAAAATTCCACATATACTATTTTTATTAAAAGAAATACAACTTTTTAATAAATCTTTTGTCACAGAAAATAGAACACAATTTAAGAAACTAAATTAAAGTACAGGACTTTGTTAATGCTAATGTTCTCATATATCTGAAGCAAAAGATTTTCAGAACTTCCCTTGAGAACTTTTGCTAAAAGTAAAAAATATCTTCTTAATCATCCCCCAAAAGAACAAATAATGCTGAGTGTTAAACATTGTTTTCACAAAACACATTCAGCATCTTTCTTCCCTGTTTTACCTTTTGATCAGCCACTGCACATCTGGGAAGCAGGAAGCCTCAGGTTCATGAGAATACATCAATTTCTGCTCTCGCTAGCGCTTTCATTTAATCCTCTGGTTCAGCGAACTCATATGAACAGTCTCTTAATTTAGTGACACAACTTTTTAGATATATTTTACAATCCTTTCCCTTCCCCTGAAATATAGTTACAAAATATAAGGCATCTAGGAAAAAAAAAATGAAGTCTAGTTTATGAAACAACAGCAATTCAAGTCAGGGAGCTGACCCAATGGGAAGCTATTGAGAGCATGAGAGGAGTGTTATAGTTTAATGCTGTTACCATGTGCTGTATATAGCTGGAGGTCAAGTAAGAATTTACCCTATAAGGAGGATTATGGTACTTAGCTGATTAGTGCCTTGCTACAGTACTACTGCCTACAAATGTACAGGCTGGTCAGGGCGTTTCATTTCGACTATTTTTAAAATTATGCACTTTCAGTATTTTATGTTTTCTGATGCTAGTTCCAGCATTTGCTTTGTGTTCTAGATCTCAAATTAAGTTATGTAGTATCTATTACTTTTAGTTTGTAACAAGTCACATTTTTATATACATTTCAACCATTAAGCTAAAATAGCTGAGGTATCTACTTCAGTCCGATGTTCTGAACATCCTGTAAAAATGAAAATACATTTTCTTACATACCATTTACAACTTTTTAAAAAGTGAAAAGCAACAGACTAATTATTTTTGGAATACACATTAAAAGTATGATGAGAATGTGAAAATAATAGAAAGCAAATATGTAGACAGCCTCATTTGCATTGAATAAATGGCAGTTTTCCACAGTTTTCCACAGTATTTTCTACCTATGCAAACTAACTTACGAATAAACTACGTTTAATACAAAGCACCATACACCAACCAAATCTGATTGTAATAAATTTCAGCCATGATATCTTCTCATGACACGTGAAAAATACAGACTTAGGAGCCACCTTGATTTTCTTCACTTCAATAATAGAGTTCTGACTCCTAGAAAAGGCATTCTGACATCAAAGTTTTTCTCTCAGCTATCACAGAGACTATATCCTAATACACTTCATCTACACATCATTTCATCTAATTTTGAATCTAATATTGGAAAGTGTTTTAGTTTTTTACCACAGGGATTTTTCAGCAGGTGCTCTTAGCAGCAGATGAAAGTACCTTGGTACTTCAAAGGAAATCTTCAAATTTGATGAAGAAGAGAATTTTATTTCAAAGAAACATTCCATTATTAGTAGGGTATTATCCCCATTACACAAAAATATAGCTACTTTCAATAATGACCAAACTAAGGAAATAGTATTAACAACACGAACTGTCCTTTGAGAATTGCTTTGCCTAGTAATGCCTGTGGAGGCTGGTTTGGGCTGTTGAACTCCTAAAAGTGTAATTTTACTAATGAATGTGAGTCAGTGTATTTCTTTTTTTTTTTTGCTTTTTTCCACCCTTCCTCATTCCTACAATTACAATATATAAACTATATCATACAATGAACTTTAGTTTTAAAATATCTCTGTGATTCATATTTCAGTCTGGAAGAGCTTAAATAGATCATACTGAGGTGGTTTGGTGCCTCCATGAAAGAGTAAGCAGAACACAACTGCTGTGAAAATGTCCAGTTTCTTTGGTAATGGAGGTAAAGGCCCATTATTAAATCTAGGGAATTAAATTAGCGTTGGCTCATCAATGAATGATGGGCTGCCTGCAGCAGCTTCTCCAAGACAAAACTGTCATGCTAAATGTGTTCATGCTGGGGAACATCATCTGAGCCACTAAGAAATGAGACAGGTTCATTCAATAACTTTTGGAAATTACCATAGTACATAAAACTTTGCATTTCCTATCCACCTCTCATTCTCAACATGCTGGTGATACAAGATTAAACGTCTGTATTTTAAAGTAGTACCTAAGTCTATCCAACAGAGAAGCAGATCACTCGTTAATGGAATAATTACAGTTGGCCCTCTTGCATTTCGCGTTCCCCATATTGCGGCTTCAGATCTTCGCAGCATGATATTTAGCGACGAAGGAGGCCCCTTTTCGCAACTGCACATGTGCGACCGCTGGCAGCAGTGGTGGCATGGCTGCCTCTGCCGATCCACTGGCGGTGGCGGCTCTGCTTTGCCATCCTCCACCCCAGGTTCCTCCACTTTCCCACTCCCTCCAGGCACAGCTGGGGGTCCACGCCTCCCCCCCCGGCATGGCCACCACAGCAACTGATACACAGCAGCACGGCACAGAAACAGCACTGGGGATCGTCTGAGGGTGCGGGGCAAATTCATATATTAATGAGTTGCCATTCAAGCCAGAAGTAGGGCTTTGCAGAGCCCAATTAAGACAGCGGATCTGCAATATAGGAGACCTGACTGTATTTGTATTTCTATAAAAACTAGGGCACTTATATAGTTATAGAACATGATTCTACAATGTTTTTCAAGCAAAAAAACTTTCTCCACAGTAGTTTAAGCAGTCAGGTCACAATTCACAGTCATTACGTGAGCCCAAATGTGCAGGATCGGACAGCTATGGCTGCCTAGACAGAACTCCTTCAATTTAGATCCCAGGGCTCAAACAGAAGATAGAGATGTCCACTATATCTAGGCTGCCTGTGTTGTCAGAGACACTATCTGTAAAAACTCCCATCATACTCCCACCATTTGGTAACACCATCATGTGGGTAACAATGACCTGATTCCTAAAAGGTCAAAGGGTCATTCTTAGATACCCAGTTCAGATCCCTGAATTAGGTATTTCTAACAAAGATACTTTGCTTTTCTGCAGTGCTGAGACTGGCTCTGGATATTCTTGGTCCCTCATCACCTCATAGATATTTCTGTGCCAGAAAGAGGCTCAACATGAATATTTCCAAAGAAAAAAATTTATTCATGGATCTTGATAAGAATCCATGTGGAAGATCACTAGCTACTCTAGAAAGCGTGTGGAAGTGAACACTTGGAAGTGAAAAGGGTAACCCTGACTGCCTAGCAATTTTTATACAGAAAGGTATCACCTGGTTAAGATGAAAATAGTACAGAACATACAGAGGAAAATATCAACATCTTCTAGCAGGAAGAAAACCAATGTTGAACAGTCCTTATAGAATTGCAAGTCATTATAGAATTACTAGCAACGAATAAAATTCACTGAAATACATAACAAGTTCTCTTCCAAGAGAGTTTTGTGGGAATCAAAGGTACTTTAAAATGAAACAACTGAAGTAAACCTAATCTTGTAATGTTAATAAGCCCTTAGATGTATTCTGCAGTCTACTGCAATGAAAGTAGACTTCATTACTCTACTTTTACTTAAAAAAGAAAATAAGATGCCAGCTTCTTATATTCCTCATGAGAAATGAATGCTCATTTCGTAACTCTGTGTGCATATAAATACCCCAACTAATTCATTCTTTACAGTTCCTATCACTAACATTAACTGCTTTTCCAATAAACTAGTTTTCAATCAGACTCTGTGAAGTCAAGATACAAATGACGAAATTACAGAATCACAGAATCACAGAATCAGTAAGGTTGGAAAAGACCATAGAGATCATCAAGTCCAACCTATCACTTATTACCTAACCTAGCCAAACCTGTTACCTAACCTGTTGCCATCCTGCTACCAACACACCATCCTACCTATAACACACTACCCTAATATCTAGGTCATGCCACCAAGTACATCGTCCAACCTTTTCTTAGAGACCTCTAGGGACGGTGACATTTTGTGAAGATGCTCATGAAATCTCAAGATTAATGACGACTTCATGACTCTCAGAATTGTTATTGTCAGATTTTTAGGATAGGTAATATCTGCATTGTTCACAAGAAATGTTAAATATTCTCACTGAAGTAGTGTTCAAGCATGAGATCAAGTGGATATCAGGCTGGGGACCCAGGCTAAGTTTGCAACAGACTATAAAAGTTATTCAAGATGTTTGAGTTGACAGAGCAGAAAGTGAAGATCAAGTTTCTGTAATTTTACAGAAGAGAAATTATAAAAGAGACAGTTAGACACATTTGACTTTCACAATTAGCACAGAATATTTCATGGCCCTCTCCACTTCGCATCTTCCAGATAGAAGCTTCACCTCTATGAGAGACGAGTGCCAACCTGGGTTCACCTACTCTGTTTCAACATAAAGAAAATATCAAGTGAAAACTTGTTGCTCTACTTGAAGAAAAATAAGAAAAAATCAGACTTCTGAAGTCATTAGGAATTGCACACATTTCTGCAAGACAGTAAACTGAACATGGGAAACTTGTCCGTAGCCAAGAGAATCAACATTTTGCCAGACATTCTGTATACTCTTTGTCAAAGTTTGCAAGGCTGCAAATCATGTAATTCATACTAATTCAACTTAATAGAAAATTCCGTTTTCTCTCTTTCTCAACATTTTCAGGTCAAGTCAACCTAGCACTGGCAGGCTCATGTTGTCTCACTACCTGCAAATGGTACTGTTTTAGTTCGAAAATTCTGGATTTAAAAAAAGAGTATTTCACTTATACAAGCACCTGGTCTGGATGTTTCAGTACCAGATTTTAAAACAATAAATCTGTTCATTGCGTAAAATGAAACAGTTAAAGATTGTAATAAAGGCATTATAAAGGCAAAGATGATTGGCATTTTGTGTAAATTATGTATAATCACAAGAACTACCAGAGAACCCTATAAATACTGCATGAACCTGGACTGGGAACTGATTCAAGACTAATCTGGTATTATTAAAAATTCAAGGGAGCTGCAAGCAAACATAGACATACACTTTTCAGTGAAGTGGACTAAAAATGCTTTCACTATTTACTTTATATGGAAGTTGTAGGTCTTGCAATCGATACTGATATGTTGGGCAAAGTAACTCATCAAGGAAGCAAAAAGATGATAAAATCTGAATCTAAGGAAGTTGTAGTTAAAAAGATAACGATATTTTGCTTATCAGCAATTTGGAAAAAAAAAAAGAACTTTGACATTACAGGCTTACAAATACTGCCTACAGAAAACAAACAAAAAAAATCAGTGCTAGGAAAGACGGGCACAAAATCAAATTAAAAACCAGGACAGTTCTAATCAAAGTTTCTGTCAATACATTCTCTATAATAACAACACTTGTGGGAAACAAGAAGGGAGTATTGGATATTGTATAGGACCTGTGATTTACTGGGTGCAAGTACAGACTAAGTACCCATGCAGAAACAAACTGATACTCTGGTTCATTTAGTTGCTGAAACACTTGCTCAGAAATATTCCCACTTTCACAATGTTTCTTATCATTCCCACTCAAAAATTTTCAAATATAACTTTGTTAGTTCATTCATAAACTTTCTTCTGGATGTTACCGGGAATTATTTGCCCCTTATCTTTCCTTCTTAGAATGGATATTGCCCCAAAGAGTCTTCTGGTCTGGAATGGGACAGGATTTCTTGCCTATGGCGTATTGATGCCTTCTTGCCTATGAACTCAAAGGAGGCCATTAACTGAGAAACTGATGTCTTAATCAGCCTTAGACTAGCAACAAGGCAAGAATAATTTACTACTCACCTTAAAAAAACAATACCCACACAGACAAAAAAAAACAACTATGCACTTTTGCTCTCAAAAATATGTGGATCGCCAAGATCACAAGCCTCTTATAATATATAGTTACAAATTCATTAATTTTAAGCAAATCTCCCCAGTAGAGTTTAACAAGTAGAAATACAAGTCTCCATATTTCATTGTTTATGGCAAGCTTGAAGGTGCCTGAAGTTGTCATATGAACAGCTTTCAGAAGTGAATAATCACACGTGATGTTAATGGGGACATGTGAAAAACAGTTTTATAGCCAGATTCCATGATCAAGCTCAAGCATCAGCCAGCGTTTAAGAAGGGGGTTTTAATATATATGACTTCCAAAGATCAAGAGACAATTAATCCTCTGGACTTCTTTCTTAAGCTTACAGACCATTAAATGAAGCTTCAACACAGACTTGATTTCCTTCTCTGATCTCCTCCACGTATTGTCAAGCTACCTGCTGTCTAACAATAATTACGCTAGTGTCATGTAACACAGCAAAACATAAATACTCCAAATATTCTAACACAGAGCTTCATTTGTTCTGGTGTCCAAAAACCAAATATAGGTTTCTTCCAGTAATACAACACACCAATTTTATTGCAAAATCTGTTTTCTGCTTACGTATTTTTTAAACTTCCCAATTCTTTGTATGTTTAGTAGTTCACTGGCATATTGAGACCAATAATACCACACAGTAAAAGAGCAAATAAATAGAAATGCAATTTACATAGATATGCTTTTCATATGTTAGCCTTCCTGAATCAATACCTATTCCTGTTCTTTGCCATCAAAAGGATCTTGTGATAACGGCAAAATCACAACATTATCAATGCCAAGGTATCTATCTATATTCCTATACCACTTTTTAACAAGAGGCTCTCAGGTGCAGTGCTGTGAATGCATCCATCAGCAAATTAGAGCTTTTCCATTAGAGAATCGGCATAATGCCTTCCAATAAAGCATACTTTTAAAGGCTTTATCTTCAGAGCCTTTTACTGAGAGATCAGACTTTCTTTCTGGGTTATCTTTTATGCCACCTTATTCTGAGGATAGGACACAAAAAAGCAAGAATTTCATTGAACAGTACCTATTCATATGACCTGGACTTATAGAGGGGAAGGATAACCTCCCTAGTCCAACTGACCACACTGTTCCTAATACAGGCCAGGATGCCATTGGCCTTCTTAGCCACCTGGGCACACTGCTGGCTCATATTAAGTTTTCTGTCAATCATCACTGCTAAATCCCTCTCCATTTCACCATTCTCCAGCCACTCGTTCCCCAGTCAGTAGCAATGCATGGGGTTTTTACGTCCAAAGTGAAGAACCCGGCACTTAGACTTGTTAAATCTCATACTATTGGAGTCTGCCCATTTCTCTAGCCTGTCAAGGTCCCTCTGAAGGGCCCTCCTACCCTCCGGCAGTTCAATATTTGCCCACAGCTTGGTATCATCTGCAAACTTGCTGATGATGCACTCAATTCCCTCATCCATATCATCAATAAAGGTGTTGAACAGTGCCAGGCCTAACACTGACCCCTACTACTTCCTTCAGCCCACAAGTCCAGTTGTCTTGCTGGCAATCTGGCTTACTGTTAAAAACAGAGGCAAAGAAGGTATTAAGTATTTCTGCCTTTTCCTCGTCTCTGCTTACTAT
>WEKX01000017.1:20840-39494 GCA_013390025.1 Pitta sordida | reverse complement strand
TCTAACCAGTGCCAAGTACAGTAGAAGGATAACTTTCCTTGTCCTGCTTGCTGCACAATTCTTGATGCAGGCCAGGATGCCATTGGCCTTCTTGGTTGCCTGGGCACACTGCTGGCTCATGTTAAGTTTGCTGTCCACCAGTACCTCCAAGTCTCTTTCTGCCTACCCACTCTCTAAGCACTCCATCCCCAGCCTATAGTTCTGCTTGGGGTTGTTATAATCAAAGTGCAGAACTTGACATTTAGATTTGTTGAATCTCATTCTATTGGAATCTGCCCATCTCTCCAGTCTGTCCAAGTCCCTCTGCAGGGCCTTCCTACCATCTAACATATCAACATGTGCACCAAGCTTGATGTCATCTGCAAATTTGCTCATCATGGACTCAATCCCATCATCAATATCATCAATGAAGATATTAAATAGGACCTGACCCAACACTGACTCTTGGGGGACACCACTAGTAACTGGTTGGCAACTGAATGTAACTACCATTTACTACCACTAACTGGGCTTGGCCATCCAACCAGTTCCTGATCCAGCACGGAATATTCCTGTCTAAGCCCCTTACTGGCATCTTCCCCAGGAGTATACCATGGATGTGGCATAGTACATGGTAGAGTGCGGCTCCACCATTCAATCTCCTCCTCAAAGTCCCTAATACTTCTTAGTCTTTCTGCCTTGCCTCTCAACTCTGCCATCAGGCTGAGCAGATCACCAACCTGATCACACTTCACACAGCTGTTCTCTCTGCTGCAGCCCCAGGCTCTGGCAGTCCCTGCAACGTGAGACCTGGATCCCTGCATTGTTTTGTCGTGTCAACCTGCTCTGTCAAGGTTACCCCATCCTTTGTGATGTGTGCACAGGAAGGAACTTTAGTCTGAGTGCACACCATACCTGAGCACTCTCAGTAAGGTTGATGAACATGAACTGAGCTAAGTGCTTGAGTTGACAGTGCCACAGTGTCCTTCCTGTTGGCCCTGCCTGTGCAAACTGCTGTGCAAATAGCATCATGGTGCCCTGGCTGACATCCCAGAGCTGGTTTGCCTGCTCTGTTCATTGTGATCCCAATTGTTTGCCCTCCCTGGGGGCAGCTTTAGTACGAGTGATCTGGGTGCTGTCCCTGCTGGTGCAACCCATTCCGAGCCTTTGCTGCAAAAGGAAAACCTTTTTCAAGTCTCTGTTGCATCATATTTCTAGTTTCTATTTCTGTTTCCATGCCACAATAAGGGGTAAAGGTGCAGTAAGAAATAGGATAAAATAGTTTTGCTAGTAGCACCTGATTTATTGTTAAGGTTTCTTGGAATCGATGAAGCTCTGCAACCCAGTGAGGTGCCCTTCAAAGTTTAAACACTGAAAGAAAACAGCTTGCCAATGCTTAGGAAGAGAAGTATGTGTCCCTTTCAAAAACGGTGCTTTTAAGCTTTAAAGAAAACACTAGAGACAGTGTCTGGTAAGACAAAAGAAATTACTAGACAGTGAAAGCAAGAAGGTGTGCTTTCTTACACAACTTTTAAATTTCTGAAGTCAGAGTTTGTCTTATATTTACTTTTTCATAGTACCATATCATTGTAAGCACAAAACCAAGCTTTAATTAGCCAGAGCACTGAATGTTGGTATTGCTACCCAAGAGACTTGTAGGGATCACAGTTTGTTTACTTAGATATTGGCCTTCATCTGTGATGGCCAGAAACCTAAGCTGTTTTTTAAAATCGGCTTACCTTTTCAGTTCCTTCCAGTAATGCTATCAGGGTTTTTATTTATAAAAATCAAACGCTGTAAATAATGCAGTGACACTGAAAGTATTGTATGTGTTCATACTTAATTTTAACATTAAGTGACAGATGTGACCTGTAAATTGTGTTTGAAATCATTAAATCTTCTAGTGGCCTACTCTATTTTTGTATCACTTGATGTATTTTAATAGCATTATAAATGTTTTTCCTCATGAAAAAAAAATAAATTTGCTTGGCTTAAGATATATTGAACTGACTAGGATATGGTGTGGAAGCTTCTATTTTCATTCTAGGGATAGGTTATATATGTTTTTTTCATCCTGCTGTTCTTGCAGATGGAGGAGGGAAAAGAAATTAGGCGCCTCCCTCACCCTTTTGTTGGGACCAGTACTAGGCGGAACACATAATAATGTGGCTGGATGACACTATTTTACTTCTCTTTAGACCACTAGCAGGAATAGTGTCATCCTGTTTTCAACAAAATTTTCTGTAGCTCTAAGAGAGGTATCTCAATGTAGCATGGTCCTCAATTTTCTTCATCGTATGGACCTATCATTCCATCCACATTTGCCTTTTTGTGGCCATGTATTTTAACTGCAGCATACACATTTATCTTGATCTCGTGGGTTGTGAACAGTGTTTAAAATTTATTGCGTTCTAACGCCAGTGGAGCTGTTTAAATGTGGTTGCAGTTCAAATCACAGAGGGTTCTTATGTGTCAAAAGCCCATCTAGGGTGACTTAGAGCTCACAGCATAGTGTCTTGGTTGCTGTACAAGAACTGCAGTCTATGTAGTTTAACCTTAGTCCTGGCATTCCCTGTCTTGTTAGCATCTTCATGTTGCTACAATTTACTATTTTATATCTCCCTCTTTCCCTGTTTCAGGGCATATAGAAGAATATGAAAAATGCTCAGTAACTTAAAAAAATCTGTAATGGGACTAGTCAAAATATCTGTATTACACTATTCTTTCAAAAACTCGATTCTGTATGAAACCTAATTAATCTGTGAGTATATAAGTAGGGGGTTGATTACAAAGTAATTAAGAGATCACCTTTACTTCCCCTTTTCCAGCTGCTGCCAATCTGTCTCAGTTTATGTTCCAGAGCCTTCCTTTTTTTCCGTCTCCCTTACACTAACTTCCTTTCTGCTTTGTAGAGCAATATTCTTTCTGAAATTGGGGCATATAATTGCTTACTGTTAAGTCAACTCATAAAACTGTATTGCAGACAACCAGGTGCTGTTGGATCTTGTGTAGTCTATTGCAGTACTAGTGAATTGTCATCAGAAACCAATAATCCGTTTGTGACAACTTTCCTGATACTATTGATTCAGTTTCATATATCTGGTTCTGTAACTTTTCTGGAAGAGATGTTGTCATCATCATTACTAATGATTTTTTGATCTTTAATGTGTGTTACTTGAATGTGAAAGAATTAATTTGCTCTTAGCTTTTGTCTAGACAAAAATGATTTTATTATTTAAAAAAATGTTGTGAATTTTATTCTGGTTTTGTTTTTGGTTTGTTTGTTCTCTTATCCCAGGAATACCAAGGAACAGTAGAGAAAAATAAGAAAAAAATTTACGTCCTTGAAAAAACTCAGGAGGAATTGGCCCTTGAAAGTGTTTCTGTGAAAAATATGTTAACACAGTTTCAGAAGGAGCATTCATCTCTGCTGGCCGCCTGTGCACTATTGGCAGGTGCCCTGTATCCTCTCTATGGCCGATTGTGTGCTATGTCTTTCCAAAGAGACTTTCTCCAGGATCAGGTCAACATTTATGAAGTAGTGAACCAGAAGATTAGGGCCTTAGTTTGTGCTCTCTCTGATGATGAAGAAAACAGTCAAAATGAAGTAAAAATAAAGAAAATAAAATTCCAAGGCCTGATTTATGTATTCCGAAGAGCTGTGATTGCAGTTTTGGCAGCTAACAGACTTAAAGTTTTAGCCCAGTCTTCTAGTTGCCTCTTCACCTGGACAAATGGCTTAAAAGAAAGCATTGGAATTCGAGCTTGTGTAGGAGAATCCAAAGGCAAGTGTAATCTGTGGAGTAAGCTAATTATTTTCTTTTCTGATAAATACTGTGTCAAATGACATGGTTAACGAATAACCTTTGGTAATATTACTGTTAATAGAATGTAAAGACAAAGGCAATGATATTTTGACAAATGTAACTTCTAGATCTGTGATTTTTGGATTACTTGACAAACGTAATTTCCCCTGAAAGGAAATGCCGATTGTGTTAAGCATTACAAATAAAGTTGCAAATACACACATGAACTCACAGTCTGGTCCCCCGCCAGCCCAGTCCAGAAATTGGTCCTCAACAGAGTGAATGGCAAGAGGCCACTGGTGCTGCTGCAACAGGTCTCTGCTCCTGAGGAATGTTACACCATGGCTCATGAGGAGAACGTCCGCTGGTCAGACCTCATCTTGAGTACTGTGTGCAGTTCTGGGCTCCCCAGTTTAAGAGGGATGTNGGTCTCTGTACAGGTGTTAGATGGTGAGTTGGACTAGATGATCCTTGTGGGTCCCTTCCAATTCATAATATTCTGTGATTCTGTGATTCATCTATGAAGCCTGGCAGCAGGTAGAGCAGCAGCTGGACGGCAGCCGGACTGGGGAGAGCACCTGTG
Source organism: Pitta sordida (assembly GCA_013390025.1). Taxonomy (NCBI): domain Eukaryota; kingdom Metazoa; phylum Chordata; class Aves; order Passeriformes; family Pittidae; genus Pitta; species Pitta sordida. Next base: position 35,126 of record WEKX01000017.1, on the reverse strand, counting down.
GCCCTGTGCAGTACATGGAAAAAACCCCCAACTCCGGACTCAAAGACTTTGTTCCCATCGACCTGGAGGAGTGGTGGGCACAGAAATTTCTGGCCAAAGTCAGGAACTCATAAAAGGGAAGAGGCTGTGTTTGGTTTCTTTCTAAGAGAAACGAAGCTGCGAGCACCTGGTCAGAATCCAGAGTTGGTGGCGTTTTCCAAGCAGGTTTTTAAAAGATGTCCAAGATGGAGTGNTTGTTCAGTCTGGAGAAGAGGAGGCTGAGGGGAGACCTTGTCGCTCTCTACAATTACCTGAAAGGGAGGTGTCGCCAGCTGTGTGTCAGTCTCTTCTCTCTGGCTACAAGTGATAGAACAAGAAGACACAGTCTTAAACTGCGTCAGGGGAGATTTAGACTGGACATTAGAAGGAACTTTTTCACAGAGAGGGTGATCTCTCAGTGGAATGGTCTGCCCAAGGAGGTGGTGGAGTCACCGTCCCTAGAGGTCTTTAGGAAAAGGTTGGATGATATACTTTGTGGCATGACCTAGATATTAGGGTAGTGTGTTATAGGTAGGATGGTGTGTTGGTAGTAGGATGGCAACAGGTTAGGTAACAAGTTTGGCTAGATTAGGTAATAGGTGATAGGTTGGACTTGATGACTTCTATGGTCTTTTCCAACCTTTCTGATTCTGTGATTCTGTGATCCTTGATATTTCCATTATGAATTTCAGAACTAGGTACTACTGTATCTCCTCTATGTGGTAAATATCTTAAAATGTTCCTACATTATTGGTCATCAACATATTTTTGAAAAGGTATATCCTCTTCTTTATTAATAACTTGTAATATTTATTTCCTACTGAAAATGCAAAAAAGTTTGATATCAATATCTCGATGGAGAGAGTAGTGTGCTTATCCAAGTTAATTCAGTTATATTGTTAACAGCTACAATTCTCTTTCACAGGTTATGAAGAGGAAGAGCTTGACTGTGTTGAAGCACTCAACTGGTTTACTAGTTCTAACCTTCTTGCTGCAGTAATCAGTTCTGTCACTGAGTTGCAGGATGTTGTTAACAAACGAGGTAATTTTAAAAGTATACCCTTGTAATAGATTAAAAGAGGAGTCAGGGTGGTTATGTAATTTCCATCTTTACAATTTTATCTAAACTATTTTTGATAAAATCTCCTGAGATGTGTATAGTTGGAACAGGTTTATTTTCTTTAATTGGTGATATGGTACTTTATCTTTTTGGTATATAACCTCATGGGAACCAGAGACTGAAGAGTGCTTTTAGACGCATGTAAATTGCTTGGTTGTGAGATATTAAAAAAAAAGTCTACACCAATGGACATTTGGCTAATGTGGTCTTAAAAGCTTCCAGTGAAGCCACTGTTTTAATATTCAAAAAGTGTTTTACTGAAACTCAATTTTTCCACAGAGAAAAATCTATATAATTTCATTTTGTTTGATCTGTGTATTGTTTAAGTGCAGGATCTGAAACTGGCACATACTCAACCTGGGACATTGTAACTGCTGACTAAAAGGAAATAACTTCCTAGAGTGTTTTAGATTATATGAGTCTAGAATTTCCAAATCTGGAAAACAGTTGAATTTTGTGGAGACTTTTTTCATGTGGTTTTCTTGCTATCTTACAGGTTTTGAGACAGAAATAAAATGCTCTCAATTAACACAATATATAGCAGCCCTTATTTGATGTCTCTGTTGTGCTCCCTCTCTAAGTTTTTTCAGTCTCTTCTTGTATAGAATTCTACTATGCCTATGGAAAATTGTAGTATCAGTTTCTGGAAGTGTCATCTCATGATTCCCTGCTGTTAACTATTTTCCATAATATCTTTGCAGTGAGAACAGATGTAAAATTTTACTTGTTTCATCTGCATTGGAACCATCCTTAGTTATTTGGTAACTTTTACTTTTAAGGTACCAACATTCCTGTCACAGAAGAATGGATATTAAAGGAGGGATAATTTATATGAATAAAGGGAAGTAGCAGGATAAAGTGATATATTTTCTAGAGGACTTAACAGTAAACTGGAACTGGAAGGCTGTCATGGAATGAAATGTGTTCCGATGTAGTTTCACGTGCTGTCTTTGTTCATTTTGTTCTCAGTAACTTAAATTTACGTCCTTACAAAGCAAAGATTGAACCCTGTTTCAGAATACAGTCAACTCTCACTACTTTGCGGTTCCTCTCTTGAGGGTTCACTTGTTCACGGTCTGTTTTCTCAGCGATAATGGAAGTCTGTTTTGCGGTGCATTCATGACTGCAGCTGTGCTAAACTGACAGTCATGAATATGCAAAGTATACAATCATAAATATTCAAATTAGCCCCACCTGCTGCATTGCACAGACCACTGCCACACTGCTGTGCCTGTGCTGCCTGCCCTGCACAATGAGCCGTAGTGGCAGTGCATACAGCCTGCCCAGGTGTTACCAAGAAACAGCGGGGCTAGTGGGACAGTCCCACTGGTGGTGCTCAAGCAGGGACACAGGTGCACAGCCAGCTTCCCCAGTGCAGGGATGACCAGGGCAGCACATTTGTTGCTCGCTCATGCTTCCCTGTGTTTGGCTGCGCTGGGCTTGGGACCGGCGGCTGCTGCCGTGCCAGGGCTGGGAGCACTGCCTGACCCCTACAAGTTCCCGGGTTTGAACACTTTTTTTTTGTTTAATCTGTACCAAGATGGTGAGTGCTGAGCGCTGTGCTCAACATTTAAACATAAGAGCAGGAGGGCAGTGGTGGCTGCCTTGTCACTATGGTAATGGTGCTGCCAATGGCACGGTGGTCAAGCAGTGTCCCACTCCTGGTACTGAGGAGAGGCTGCATACTGTAGAAAAGGACATGGCCCAGCCCTGGAGCCAGGGGAGCCAGGCATTCTTCAGGAATTTAAGGTGGCTCCCCACTTCCCTGGGCCGCATGGGCCTCAGGGCCCAAGTGAGTCAGGGTCTGCCACCTTTTGCAGTGTCCAGGATGCACCGCCAGGGGAGGGAAGGGGCAGGTGGGAGCCTCCCAAGGAGCTGCTCCTCTGTGTCCCTTTGGAAGCCAGATTGGGAGGGGTAGGGAGCCCTGGGCACCTTCTGAAGGGATGGGATGCCAAGGTGTGACTCCGCGGCAACTACACTGTACAGTTATACGCCATCATTCACAAGGAACAGGACAGGCCACGGGCCTCGCAAAAAGCTAAACTCACAAAGAAGTGCAGGTTGTTAATATGCATGCAGGCCACGCCCATTGCTCCACCCCCCGGCACTCTAGAGCACTGGGGACGACTTTCCACTCCTTCCCGTGGTCCTGCTCAGCACAGGTGAGGAAAGGGAAGCATTTCTCAGGGGCTGCTGCCACCGTGTGTGCTCACAGCCCAACCCCCACGCCGCTGCTCCCCCCTCCCCAACCCCCCGGCCCAGCCCAGCCCTGGTGCTTGTGCCGGCCCCAGGGGCCACACACTGACCCGTGTGCTTGCCCTGCCTCTGCAGCAGGGAAGGGGTGTCCCTGAGCTCTGGTCAGCATTCTTGGAGCCTGGAAANGTTTGGGCTGTGGGAGTGCACTCACTGCGGCCCGGAGAAGCCCACAGGGTGGCAGAGGTGGGGCGCTCGGCTCAGTATCGAAGTTTCTTTCCCTTTAACATCCACCGGTCCCGGGAGTGCTGCCCATATGGTACCAGAGGGCAGGGAAGCCCCCTTCCAGCACACAGCACTTGCCCCCTCTCGCTTTCCTTACTTTTGTGGGGCAGTTTCCTGGATCAGGGGAAACTGTGTCAGAGGCATGGTGCCACCATTGCGAGCCCCCTCCCAGCAAGGCAGGGTGAGTCCCACCCCACAGGCACTGCTGCACCGCCCCTTGGCAGAGCAGAGACACTGTGCATGCGTCGGGCTGTGGACCTCGCATACAACTGAATCAAAACTGTGAGAAATTTGCTTCGCAAATGGGCGGGGTCGTAATGCAGACGTCGCAATGTATCGGGGATTCACTGTATTAACATTTTCACTCGTATGTTGACACAGGCAGACTGGCAGAGTGCTCTGCCTGTCTGCACCATGCTGAGACCCACACCCCTGCAATAATCAAGGGGCGATTGTATTTACATTGTTTACAATTACAGTGTAAATGTGCCTGTGTATAGAGTGCTGTGCAAAAACAGCAAATTGAAAGATCAAGAGAAATTCAGCAGCCGCACAATCATGCTGAAGAGACTAGTTAGAATACCTGAAACATTGTGATATTTGCCAGTTTGAAGTATATGAGAACTGTAGTGGGCTCGATTTACTTGATGTCTCTGTGCTCAATAGAGGCTTGATTTTGAGAATTAGGAAGAGCCATGTTGAGAATGTTATGGCCACATTCTATTTGGTGATTGTTTCTTATCTTATCTCTATTTTTAAGTAATTTTCACAGAACCTCAAGTTTTAACTGTTCATGTATTACTTGGAATTCTGTTCCTCATGAGATCAAAAGTCTCCTGAGAACCTTTGGTTCACAAAATAGTAGTAAATAATTTAAAGTTTGACATGAAATTTCCAGAGGTATTGAAGTAATTAAGCTCTGAAGGTATATATTTGAACTAAAGCTTCCACACTTAGAAAATTATTTTATGTTCTGTAAGTAATATTTAAAGTAGGGCTTAAACCTTCAAACTGACTTAAATAAATCTGATTTTTTTAAAAACTGTACATAGGCACTTGTACTCATCTGCTCTCTTTAGATCTTTAAATAATGGCAATTCCACATTAGACTGCATGTCACAGGAGCAAGTAGGGACAAGAAGGTGTTGTCTGGATTGACAAGATGGAATGGTTCAATGTCCTTAAAATTTATGTTTAAAGATAGCTAGGTTCTGAGGAACCATTTGAGGAAAAAACCCAGATAATACAGTCTTACTTCAACTATCCATGCATAATTATTCGTTGCTTCACCCATTTGTGAAAAATTAATTAATCGGTTATTAGTAAATATTTCTGGTTGACACATGCACAGTTGCTTTACTTTGCGGAGGGGCAGCACTACCGCTCCCCATGAGAGAGGACTGGGACGCCCCCGTGGGGCGGGTGGGTGGTGCCTCTCACTTGCTAGGGATAGCCACAGGTTGCTCTCTTATGAGTGTTATGGAGGTTGTGTGGTGTTTGTAGTCTGGCACAGGCTGCCCTGGGCCATGAGCAGGCACTGAGACCCAGCAGTGCCTGAGAAGTCACACCCTCCCCTGTAATTCTAAGCCTAGCCAGGGTCCCTATTGATACATAGCCCTAGGGAAAGTGCTTCCGCAGGGCTGTACTGTCCCCAACATGGATTGTGGCTGGAGCTACTGTTCGCTTTCCCCCTCTGTCCCATCCACCCATGTGTGCTCTCAAGCCATTGTCCCTGCACAAGCACCTTCCTGGGGAGCACCTCTGAAATGCGAGCAGGGACTGCCTGTGAGCATGTATGTCTGTGTGTCTGTGTGTTACTGTTTCCATGGCTACAGGCGGGGGGGCACTACCAATTGGGGGATGTATTGTAGCTGCCACAGTTACAGGGAAAAAGCCTCCATCACCAATGCCACCCACCCTTGTAAGGGGTTTTGGGGTGTCGCAGTGTTGTGGTTACAAGTGTTCCTGAGCTCCAAGACCACCTGCACCACAAACCCACAGTGACCTGAGCCAGTGGACACAGGGGTTATCCTGGTGGACTGCAGCCTCCTCCAGGGACACAGTCCAAGCATGTGCCGGCCGCCTGCCCCACTGCAGCCCTGAGGTGAGCTTCTCCACCATGGTGGCAATGCAAGCATGCATGGTGGCAGTGCCCAGTGGCAGCATGGCCAAGGAGAAGCCCAGGAATTCCCTGGGGAGGTCTCCCTGGTCAGAGGAGGCTCAGAAACGGTTCTCTTTGCTCCCCTGTGCAGTGAGAGGCTAAGAGGTTCTGAAAATGCTCCCCAGCACACTAGATTGGTGGGGGGTGGAGTGATGGATGTGACCTATATGCATGGTAGTGGCTCACCAGTATTTATGCATTAAAGGTTTTGCGAGACTGGCAGAGACACGTGAGTAGGGAGGTATGACTACAAGAAAATTTAGGTTTGTGCACCTTGGTGATTTGAGTCACATTTCTCGATCTTTTAAATAAGTTATTTTGGTTCGACGCTGATGATCATTTCTCTTCATACTGTTTGTTAGTTTGGTTATCATTCTAGCATTTCTTGGAAAGATCTCTTAGCTTCAGTATCAATAGAAGTTCATTACAGTGTTGAAGTCTCTTGTTTTGGTTAGGTACTTTGTGAGGTTAGTTTTTTATGTTTGTTAAGATAGAATCTGTACTGTGATAAACCAGAGAAAGTAAAGCCCAAACTTATTCAATACAATTCTCATCAGCTATTACATATACTAAACTTTTGAAGCTTGAAATGAACATTTTCATCTTGAATAGTACTAAGTAATCCTGCTGACTGTTCAATTTCACCTCAAGAAAGTAAACAAGTATTGTTTACTTCGCTGTCAGTGAAGTAAGATTTGACACTTTTCACTGTCTTTTTCTTCATTTATTAAATGTAAGGCTTAATTGCTCATAGTAATGTGCATGATATGTGTGGTAAAGGCGTCTTAGTATTCCATTTTTTTTTGTATTTCATATTGTTGTTTTAAGACAGCATTGTCTGTAGCACTCTTTTTTCCCCCCTTGATAAAAAAGGTAAAATCCCCAGAAAGGAATCTGAAGCATTAGGCCAGGAAGTGAGGAGGAGTTCAGGGGCAGCGGCAGGCTTGGCGGATCTGCAGGTTCAGCAGTTGCTTTTGGTGTTTGATTTTTTAATCCAGTTTTTTTTCCCTCTCTTGGAACTCTGAGGAACTGTGCTTTATTTTATTTTTTAAAAATTTTTTATTTGTGTATGTGTGTGGACACATCCGAGCTCTTTGAACTGAAGCAGGGAATTCTTGACAACCTGCATCGGCCCCCCACCCCTTCCCTTCTCCCTCGCTCATCCGGGAGGAAAGGACTGGACCGTTTTGGACTGACAACCACAGGTTTTTTTTTTTCTTGCTGTTCCTTAACTCACTGGAGGAGAATTTCTTTGGTTATAAATCTGTGTACCTCAGTTAATGAATAATTCTTCTTTACTTCTCTTTGAGGAGAGAGATCAATTAAATCGGAATTGGTGGGAAGGGAGAAAAATCTCACTCTAAACTACAACAGCATCATAACTGTACTGGGTTTTCCTGTGGCTGGATTTTTGGTAGCGGGGGGACTATGGGGGAGGCTTTCCTTTGAGAAGTTGCTGGAAGCTAATGCCAGCCAGCTCCTGGCTGGACCTGCCGCTGGCCAAGGCCAGGCCAATCAGGAGAGAGAGAGATATTTCTATGATAACATATTTAAGAAAAAAAAGTTAGAACAGGAAGAAGACATTTGTTCGCCAGACGCGAACAAAGAGAAGTTGTAACGGCAAATGCAGGCACCAAGGTCAGGGCCAAAGGCGGGGGAGGAGGTGTTCCAGATGTCTCCCTGCTGCCCATGGTGATGACCATGGTGAAGCAGGCTGTCCCCCTGCAGCCCATGGAATGGAGAGAACACAGAGATGCAGAAAATCGACCCGTAGCCCATGGAGAGGGGAACCCACACTGGAGCAAGTGGATGTTGGAGGGAGGCTGCAGCCCATTGGAGCAGTGTCCCAGGAGAAAGGTGTGGCCCATGGAGAGGACAGTCCACGCTGGAGGCAGAACTCTACCTGGTAGGATCTGTGTACTTTGGGATGGGACCACACTGGAGCAGCCAGTGCTGAAGGACAGCACCCTGTGGAGTGACCCACAGGCAGCGGTGTTCGGAAGAGCTGCTGCCCCTGAGATTGGACTCACACTGGAGAGGGTCGTGAAAGACTTTCTCCTATGGGAGGAACCTCATGGAGTGCAGGGAAATGGCCTCCTCTCCTGAGCAGTGGCAGAGAAACACCAACTGCTTGATTTTCCCCTACTCTTGTCCCCCACCTACCTCCTGGAGGAAAGGGGCAATGTGGTACCTGTTGTAAGAGACAGAGGGGTGAGGGGGAAAGTTGCCTTAAAGATGATGTACTTCTCACTTTCAGCTCTGATCTTGTTAGAAATAAATTCTTTACATCCCCACCTCGGAGTTTGTTTTGCCTGTGACAGTAAAAGATTTTCTAATAGTCCTCATTCCTGCTGTAGCAAAACCCTTCAGGGTTTTTTTTCCTTTTCCTTTCTCCCTTGTTTTTATGGGGGGGGTGGGGAATGAAGTTAGAGAGTGGCTGTGGGTGAATCTCTGGCATCCAACCAGAGTCATCATTTAATGATGAAATAATGGAACATACATAATTTAATGGTTTTATTGTAATTCCTTGATCCTTCATAGCAAGTGCTTAAAATGCAGTCATACCTCCCTATGGCAGGATTTGGGTCTTTTGAGGGTCCTGCGGAACATTAAATCTGCGAATTTGGGTCAGACATTAATATGGCAACTTTGCAACACTGCAACATCCTGTGGCCTCCTATGGCAGTGGGGAGTATCGGAGTTGGAGTGTTTTCCCTTTACCTGCAGAAGCTACCACAGGTGCTGAGCTGCAAGAGTGCTTTCCCTGAGGCTATGCATATGCGCATATGTGCGTATGTGCTGGCAAGTCCTGGCTGGCTGCCATGGCTGGACTGGGGCCCACATCGTGCCGTGTGTTACAGTTTAAGACTTCCTCACTCCTGACAGGGGCAGGCAGCCGCCTGGGGCCCGCTGCCACGGCGGTGCAGGACCACGCCGTCCCATGGAACTATACACTGCTGTGTGAATCACTGAGTAAGGAACACGGAAAAAATTTCTGTGAGTCTCTGAGGCCGTGAATATGACAGCACGAATTACCAAGGTATGACTGTAATTAAACAGTATATACTCTTCCCAGTTATTATAGATACAGTTCCTTATGGAATTGAATGATATACTCATTTTGTCTTTCACAGCAGTCAGTAACTTACTTCAACATATTTCTGTGTATTTACTCCAAGCTACTCTTCATAAAAACAATAGAAGAGACGACTATTAATGCCTATCCCAAGAAACTTCCTTAAGCTGTGTATGCTGAACTACTGAATAATGGGAGTCCTGGTTGTGAAGTGGAATGATTGTTTCAAAATTCTACAACACAATTGTCTGAATTATTATTTAAAATTTATTTTTAATATAAAGGTGAGATTCTGGACACAGGGAAAGGGGCTGCCATGCTAGGTACTGTACATATAATGCTATCCTTGTTTTGATATTTACCAAAAAATCATGGCAAAGGAGAGCTTTTTAGAAGGTTTTGGTGTTATGTTGCATGGAAGACCATATAAATGTTTGTCTTCATTTATAGAAGACAGTTATGATTTATCTTTAAAATCACATAAAGTAGGATGCTAGCCAGGATGGGTTGAAATAAAAAGGAAATAAAAACTTTATTTATCTACCTATATGTGAACGTTTCCCACTCTCTCCTAACCGAGAGGATGGAATGGGGGAAAAAGGGGAAGGGACAAACAAAGGGAAAAAATAGTAATAAGAGGGAATAAAGCAAATTGATGGGGAGAGTGAAAAGGGAAGGGAAAAAACCCGAAGAGTTGTTTGTCTACTGTCCTTTTTCCCGATGGGTATGTGGAGGAGGAGGACTGGGTGCTGATCATGCTGCTGGAGGAGCTGCTGCATGGCCACTGTGGGGGCAAACGGCTGGGAGAAGGGAAGAGTTCCATGGAGAAATGTCTGGGTTCAGGACACTGTCTCTCTCTGGAGCTGATCCGAGCTGGAAGGAATGAATCTCTTGGCGCCGTAACTTTTAAAAGCCTCTACTGTCCCTTCCCCGTCATTTCATCTCTGCCCCATGGAGTGCAGCTGTGATCTGTCAATCTTGCCTGTCTACCGCTAACTCCGGAAGAGCCAATGGTCCAGTTATGGTCACATGGCCACCACATGGCCCCTGCTCGGAACTGGGTGGGCTTGCCGCTGCCATGGTGCACCATGCCACCATGGCGTGCCATTCCACTCTGTGCAACCCAGCTGCCCCTGGTCACATCCCTCCCCACTGCTGGCACTGTCCCCCCTTGCTTGCACGCACCCTACCACTCACCACTGCCTGACAGCCCTGCTGGTGGTGCTGCTGCTCAGAGGTTCCCAGGAGCCCACATTGCCGGCCGGCTGTGCACTCCCGTGGCTCACAGTACTCTGGTGGGGCCAAGGCATGGGGCTGGGCAGGTGTTGGGAGGGCCACACTGTGCTGCTGTGCCCCCACCCCAGGAGAAAATGGAAAAAATTAAAAAAGAAAACCAGGTACACATGCATTAACCCATGACAATGTTCTAGTTTTAATTTTTGGTTAGTTTCATTAAATATTCAATCTAGTGTTTGTATCATGACTAGAAAAAAGAGGGGGTCTTTATGGCTGAATCACAACTATGAAAGGATAAGATTTACATTGAGGAAATGTGCTGGTTTAAAAGTAAACTGGCAGGAGAAATTAACCCAATTTAAAAGAGATTACAACTCAAGAGTTACAATTTACGAAAAAGTTTACAATACATACAATGGTACAAAGAAAAACTGTTTTTGACCCACAAGGACAGAATATAACCTAGCACCCTGGGACAAGAACAGCACAATGCATGTTAGTTCCAGTGCTGAGCAATGCATGGTCCCCCTGGGTGCGAGGCAGAACGGAAGGAAACCTGTTGGTCAGGGTGAAGGTCATAGTTCTGTGGAAGTCATGATCGCAGATACATCGAAAGTGGTGGTCACTGTTGAGGTCCTGTTCCTCCTCTGGACATGACAAGTGGTACCCCAAGTCCCAAAACCTGAAGATTCTCTATCCCCAGGTTCGGGTGGGAATGCCCAGTAGCTTCCTTAGGGCACAGAGTTTCACAATGGTGGTTTGAGTCTGTGATATTTTTGGACTCCTTGATAATCCAGATCATTGCAACTGTCTATGATGCCAGTGCAGTTGGGTTCCTTATTGGCCCATTAGCAGAGATGACCCCTCTAGCTGGGTGTGAAGGTGCTAATGCCTCCTTGGAGGGGAGTTATCACAGCTGAGTCACTGGTGTGAAAAAAAAGTTCTCCTGCCTCAGGGTTTATTTCATTCCATCATCTCTTGAGGCCTGAGGTGTCAGGTGTGCTCTGGGCAGCTGCTGCAAATGATTAATTATTAACAGTCCATCAGAAATGTCATAGAGGGTGTAGAATATACAGTTTAGATTATACCCACATAGTGATAAACTTGTCCCAGCGCCTGTAACTACGACAGAAAGGTAGCTTTTTCTTCTGCATAAGTAGTAGAGAACCAGCATAAGGAAAAGAGAGAACTCCTGATCAAGGTACACGGAGTTATATAGGAGTTTTTTCTGGCTATGGAAAGCATAATTTTTTTGTTTGTTTCAAAGGATGTTCTGTTAGTCAAAGAGCAAAAATGCATAATAAGATTTTAAACTGAAATATGAATCTCAGAGTGGCCTACTAGACTGTGAGGGAACTAGGTTAGTGTTACTGCTCTGGAATGTGCTTTCAGTCTCTGTACGGGTGTTAGATGGTGAGTTGGACTAGATGATCCTTGTGGGTCCCTTCCAACTCATAATATTCTGTGAATCTGTGAATCTGTGAATAGGAAGACTGCTATCTTGGTCATGAAGAAAAGACAGATCTACTGGTAGTTCAGGTTATGGAGAGCATGTATTCAAAAAGTGAGCTCCACTTAAGCACTGGAACAATTGGAATGGTAGTGTTTCAAAACCAAGCAGGAGAATGGCTCTGAAAATAGAGTATTTGATTTTATTACATGGGGATTTTGTATTATTTGCTTATAGATAAATTTCATCTGATCTATAGATGATCTTCTTAATGGTGAAAATTGTAGTATAAAATATTAATAGTCACGTTTTGTTTGCTTTGAACCTTTGGCTTTTTTTCTCCACAATCTATAAAAACAATTTTTTTAACTTAAGCTATGGTTACTGTTTTTTCTGCTTTTACTCTTAAGTAAATTTTTAGTTCACTGTAGCAACAGGAGATCTTCTGTACTACTAAATGTAAATAAGCTCTTCCATGCTTGTCATCTTACACTGATAATATCATAAGACAAGTAATGACAGATTAAGAGCTGCCTAGCAGAGGGAAAACTAAATTACAAGACTTTTATTAAGGCATAAATAAACCTATTAACTGTTATCTGGAATACCAATTAGTGGAAGGAGCACTGACAATTTTATTTATCAACATTAAACACAATTATTAATTACAGACCTGATGAATCTAGCAGCAAGCCGGACATGTTTGGTGTGCTGGGGCCTTAAGTCCATTATATGAGAAGGATGAATACCAAAATCCTGTGGGGAAATAAGTAATTGTAGCTGTAAAATTTTAATTGCCTTGGAATAAGGTAAATTATATTCTCTTGTCTCAGAATATAAATAGTATGGCATTAAGGTACCAAGCCTCACTAATTTTGTACAGCAAATGATTTAGACATCTATAGGGGGGAGGCAAGAGGAATCAGGAAACCCTCAGAAATTTGCATTGTAAATATTGCGATAAAGTGATAGACCATGTGCTATCACATCTGATTGCCTGACCTGACTTGAATTTTCTTGCATGCATCTTACATGTTTTCTGAATTACAAAATTAGAACACCAAATAAAATTTTAAGAAACTGTAGTATTGGAGAAGAACATGGTAACAACTAGAAAAATAGTCTGACAAATAAATCCTGTTCTTTAGAATCCTATCATACCTTCCTATTAAAAAATTGATATGAATAAAATTTTCATTGCTAAATACACAATTTGTCCTAAAGTCTCTCCAAGATATTTCTGTGAACTCAATCTTTCAATTTTTAATGGAAAGTTCTTGCTGAATATTTTAAAGATGCTATTTGTTTTTGCTGCTTATTTTTTTGACTAAAAAAACCTGTAACTAATAACCTACTTAATGTTTCTTTTCTATTGTTTTTTTCTTAAAGATACAACGTCCTGGCTTTCTAGAAAGTTAATTTTAAGTGCTGCCAGGAACTCCTTTTCAAAACTTATGGACAAGCTGAATGTAATAATGGAGACGGTTCCATTAGGCCACAACAAGTGCATGACTTATTTGGAGAAAGACTCTTTGGTACACAGCCTGGCTCATGGACTTCATAAAATAAATACTCAGGCCCTGGAAGCTGGATTATGTGACAGACTCTCCAGTATGGTATGCATATTTATAATGCTACTTCATATAGCAGTACTTCAAGCAGTAGTTTTGTAAAAATTAATATGGTGCTTTCTTGATACTACCATTAATCTTGCTTCAGATTGTTTATCAGTCTGTTACACTGAAGTCAACTGCATAGACATCAGAAGCTGATTCATAACACTTAGAAGCATTAGGGCATGAATTTTTGTCAGAATGCCTTTTATTGTCAAAGAATTTTAAGAAAAGATTTGAGCCAAGAAAAGGATTTTTTAAAAGTTTATCAAAGTTGCATTTGGTTTGGTTTGGTTTGGTTTGTTTTTTTTCTGTTTTCTCCTGCCTAGTGTTCTATCTTTCAGTAAAGATAATCATCTCCCCTTTAACTGAAGTGAAAAGACAAACTTTCTCAAATTATTAGTCTCTTATTGTACATGGAAATGATACGTCCTTGAAAACAGAATTTTCAGTAAATGAAAGAGTAAGAGTAGGTGAAACAGATTCACATTTTTGCACTCGTGTCTTTTAAAGGTGGATAACAAAATGAGAACTGTCTACTTTGCTTGGATATTATATACAACTTATTTTCTTGAGAAAATACATGTTACATGTTAAAGCACATTATTTTTTTCCTGATTATTAACAGAAAAACATAGAATCTTTGCAGAAGCAAATACTTGAATTTACAGAAAGACTTCATACCACCGAGGTGGAACGCCGCTCACTGCGTCTACAACTTGCAGAATTCAAACAGAATTTCAGTGAGATGAAAAAAGAAGCTGGCAAAGCCCAGAGCCTGCAAGAGCAATTAAATATGCTTAAGCAAGTAGGTACAGTATTTGATTTAGAGGAGACTGCTTATAAGAAATCCTTCTGTTGAGAAATGAGTATAAAATCATTCTAATATTCAAAGAATTTCCAGAAAATTTGCCTTATAAATGTTACTAACTAGAACTCAGATGTATTTAAAAATATCTCACTTCCATAAGAGTTTCTTTTCGATTTTTACAGTGAGGTATTATGTGTAAATTACCTGTTTGGTCTTCAGCAATCCAGATTTTATTCCATATGTTGAAAATGTTGATGTGATTTATATACCCAAAAAGGGTTTATAGATTTCACTTCAACAGAGTAAAGTCAGCTGGAATGAGG
>WEKX01000017.1:1306-20618 GCA_013390025.1 Pitta sordida | reverse complement strand
CTAGACTGTGAGGGATCTAGGTTGGTGTTACGCTCTGGGATGTGCTCTTGGTCTCTGTACGGATGTTAGATGGTGAGTTGGACTAGATGATCCTTGTGGGTCCCTTCCAACTCATAATATTCTGTGTGATTCTGTGTGTGTGATTCAATAACTACGTTTTTGAGAAGTTCTGGTAGACATTTTACTGTATCTCTGACTCTGGCTTACATCTTAAACTAGTCAATACAAATTATGGTGTGTCTATTTCACTGACAGATTAGGTTTAGGGCAGGAAAAAAAAAGGCCTCCTCTACATTCCCAGTAGCATATAGACACCAAATTCCTCTGACTCTTTGCTGTCACTGATCACTTTACTTAAACATAGTGGGTTTGCTAACCTGTGAATAGCACTGTCTGACATGAGTCAGCAGATACAACAAAAAGGTTCCTTAACCACTCAAAACCGCAGTACAGTGTGCAATGGATGTAGTGTGTGAGGGATTGATGCCATTTGATGGGTTGTCAGTTTGATCCCTGTCATGCTTTTGTGACTGTGGCTGCAGTACTCAGAGGGAAAGAAACTTGTCTTGCTTTAATATGCTAGGGGTTCACTAAGCGCTGTTCCTCCCATATTTATTTCATATAGCTTGGGCTCAGAATTGAGCTCTCTTTGGAGCTATTTAGAAAGTGAATGGATGAGGATTCTTATATATGCTCTACAGCTACACCGTATAACTGAAACAGTTGTGTCCCAGAATATGCAGTGTTTTCTGCAACCAAATGTTGATATTGAAGCCTAATTGATAGACTCATCACTATGTCCTAGTCAAAACACGTCCAAGAAGAAAACATTTAACAGATGGTGTTGGATCAATTCTGTTTCCTGTTACTAGCGAGTAAAATCTTCTTTTTTTTCTCTGTTCAAACAGACAGGGTTATATCTAATTGACTTCAGTTTTGATCGTAATGGGCTTTATTTGTCTACAGTTCTGAGACAGGCTTTCTGGAATGTTTTTGGGGCAGGAGAAAGAGTCCAGGAAGATGTTTACAAGGGTTAACAAGATACGCACTAAAATGTGGGATATCTATATGCATATTTTCTTCTAAATGTTTGTTCTTTACAAGTTAGAGTAGTAATTTGAATAGAAGCATGAATGCATACTGTTTACCGTAGTCTGAATGCTATTTTGAAAAAATATTGTGAATAGATTTGTCTGCCATGGTGATTTGTCTTTGAGTTAAAAACCCTAACCTAAATAATAACAAACTCTAGCATGTTTTTTGTTTTAGAATTTGATATGTTTGCAAGTGGAACTTGGAAAATCAGATATGTAAACAAATATGTAAAAGTGAATATAGTTACATAATCAAACACAATTTATTTATCTTAACAGAAATTGATCACCCATGAGAGGTTTGAAAATGTATGTGAAGAATTAAATAATGCCTTACATCGTGAGCGTCAAGGACAAATGCTTTTGAATGAGCAAGCACAACAGCTCCGGGAGTTAAATAAAAAAATAGAATTGCACACCAGTGAAGAAGCAGATAAAACTCAAGTGTTCAGTGAATCTGTACAGGTAAGATGATTATTCTTCTGAATTAGGCACATGAAATTCACTTTTTGGTAAATCAGCCAAATGTTGCAGTTCTTGTGCAAATAACATTCTAGGAGTAAATGCACAGATAGTGCTTAGTGCATTGGAATTTCAGGATGCTCAGAAAACATTTTCAAGATGAAATGTCAAGGTATAATGTCACTGTTCTGCTTCTGGAACTGGATACTGTACACCAATATATGTAATCTGTGAAGTGTCTGGAATTTATAGGAGACATAAGAAACACATCTATCATGAGATGTTTGCAATTTATAAGAAAACTTAATTAAGAAATACAGGAATACTTCGATTTTGATAGAGATCATAATAATAATTTTAAATGTCAATTAGCTGTTTCCTGAATATTATCTTAGGGTAGAGAATGCATTTGTCAGTTTGGAATATGCTAGGTGACAAGATAGAGACATAATTGTGCATCAGGATTTAGAATTTTCTGCAGACTTAATGAGTAATGAGGGAAAAGATGTTATCAGAATTTCTGATGGCAGATGAAGGAACAGAGAGAAACCAGGTGGATATCTAATGTGGGAAGAGAAGAAAAATTGTGATGGCAGACCAGTAATGTCTGGTGTGGTGGCCTGAGATCTGCAGCTTTTATTTAGTTTTGATTTAAAGCAAACTCTTCTGCCTGTGTCTGTTCTTCAGCCTTACTACTGTTTTTCCATCTTCCATTATTCTTCTGTGAATTGGAAATTGAACAAAAAGAGCCTGCTGCGCCCATATTTTGAAAAATAGAAGCACTTGCGATTCTGAGGAGGGTTTAGGGAGGAAGTGATAAATGTCAAGAAGCAGAAGGAGAACAAACAAAGATTTAAGCTATGAAACAAGTAGAAATCTCAGAAACCATTGCTGAAAATATAACAAGGAAAATGGATGTCAAGGAGGATGACTTACAGCAGAGTTGAGATTTGAAGTGACGTGCAGCAGAGGATGCTGAAGGGTGTTAAATTTATTATAGAGGGTTTTCATTAGTGGTATTATTTATTAAGGATGCCTTACCTCACTAAGGATGAAATACAGTGACATTTCCTATTTACTTGTTGAGTTTTCTCCCTAATGATCGTCTAAGTTTAGGTGTTTCATTTCAATGGAAGAATTAACTAGTCTAATATTTTAGGTCAGATTGCGTGATAATACAGGCAGAACTATAGGCTGGGTACGGAATGCTTGGAGAATGGTGAGGTGGAAAGAGATTTGGGGGCATTAGTGGACAGCAAACTCAACATGAGCCAGCAGTGTGCCCAGGCAGCCAAAAGGGCCAATGGCATCCTGGCCTGCATCAAGAATGGTGTGGCCAGTAGGTCAAGAGAGGTTATCCTTCCACTGTATTTGGCACTGGTTAGACCGCACCTCGAGTATTGCGTTCAGCTCTGGGCCTGTCAGTTCAGGACAGATGTCGAGGTGCTGGAACGAGTTCAGAGAAGGGCAACTAGGATGGTAAAGGGACTTGAAGATAAGCCTTATGAGGAGAGGTTGAAGGAGCTGGGTCTGTTTAACCTAGTAAAGAGGAGGCTCAGGGGCGACCTTATTGCTGTGTAAAAATATCTAAAAGGATGTTGTAGCCAGACAGGGGTTGGTCTTTTCTCCTTGGTCTCTGGGGACAGGACGAGAGGTCACAGTCTTAAGCTTCAGCAGGGAAA
Source organism: Pitta sordida (assembly GCA_013390025.1). Taxonomy (NCBI): domain Eukaryota; kingdom Metazoa; phylum Chordata; class Aves; order Passeriformes; family Pittidae; genus Pitta; species Pitta sordida. The sequence continues at coordinate 17,380 of WEKX01000017.1, read as the reverse complement.
GTTTAGGCTTGATATTAGGAAAAGGTTTTTTACTGAAAGGGTGATTCAGATGTGGAATGGGCTGCCCACAAAGGTGTTTGAGTCACCAACCCTGGATGTGTTCAAGGGGAGGCTGGACGAGGTGCTGAGTGATATGATCTAGATGTAGAGGATAGGTTAGTTGGATTATAGGTTGGACTAGATGATCTTCAAGGTCCTTTCCAGCCTTATCTATACTGTGATACTGTGATACAAAATATTGCTATTTTGTTTCTGGTATAACTGCAGTTATATAAGCCATTAGTCTTGTGTTAGATTTCTTTGAGAAATACTTAATGCAAGATTTTTAAATGGATACTAGGATCATAAAGAAGGGAAGGAGTAGAAGACGGATATTATTTGAAATCTTCATTACGGTCTACCTTTTATATATTAACACATAATTTCACCATGTTCTACTTTATCTGAAATGCAGCTTTTCTTTGGTCAGAGAAAATGAAATACAAAGTCAATTATAAGCAATTAAAACACAGCATGAAATTTTAAATCGGTATGTTACATATGTTCTTGGATAGAATGACATTTCACATATTCTGGTTTTTATTAAAGACTGGATGCAAACTCCTTTGAAACAGTCATGATCCTAAAATGCATCCTAGTTCTGCAATCCTCTGGCATTTTTTTTGCCACTGGAACAACTTGACTTAGTGTAAAATGCTTAATTACTGCTGAGCGCTTTAAAGATAAAATGCAGTGTAAAAATATAACTGTTGTGATACGATGAAGACTTAGAAAGTTGGCAAAATAAACTTTTGATCTGAAATTTACCACTTATAGGTACAGTGATTTAGTTTATTATTTTGTAATTCTCAATCCTTGCCATGGAGGAGTTTTAAACTAAATTTGAATTTTAAACAAAATTTAAATTTTAAACTTGTTGACTCTGTGTTGACCTTCAATTTAGAGGGTTCATTGATGTCTCTTAATTTCTTCTTGGTGTTTACTACAATAGTTAGCACAAAATTGCACTGTGGTTTTAGCAGACTGTAACACTGACTGTATCAAAAAAGGAGACAATATCGGTCATGAAGGCATGGAAACACGTTTGTGATCTACTGGTTCTTGATATGTTTTAATTGTGCATGTATGATTTTATAATGTATACATCCTAAATTGTCATCTCACCTTCAATTTTCATCATTGCTTTTCACATTTCTAAGTCTGTGCTCAAAAATACTTCTGAAATTCAAGTACCAGTCTAATACAAACAACTCTGATACCAAGGGGCAAAAGGATTTTTTATTTTGAGCTCTCTATGTTTTGGGGTTTAAAATGTAAGAAGAGGTCTTTATTTTCTCTCCCACAGTTTACCACAATCCAAATTTATTCATGTCTTTATTCATGACAGGCATAAATGATCTCTGTCTTTGCCCTTCCGTTTTAACTGCCAGACTGTTTTGTCTTAGTTAGCTAGTTGGTTTTTGTGACTCAAAATGTTTGGCATTTTTGAGGGGATTTTTGTGGCTCTCATTTTGCGGTACAGTGAAACAATCTCACAGAATCACAGAATATTCTGAGTTCAAAGGGACCCACAAGGATCATCGAGTCCAACTCCTAAACAGCACCACTGCCTCCCTGGCGGGAATCGAACCCCAGTCTCCTGTCTGAGAGGCAGGGACACTTACCACTGTACTAAATCTCTGTAATAATCAACCTTGCCCTTGTAAAGCAAAGTTCTTACACATAGAGTTTTTTAACTTCTTAAATAATGCAAAAGTATGAAAAAAGAACTGTTTCTAAAAAAAATAAAACAGAAAATATATGCCTCCATTTTTATTTTAAGATAAAAATTTATCTATCAGTCTAGACTGTGTAAAAATATGATGAATATGATGGTATACAAGCGAGTTCAGATGGAGTAGAGTGTCAGAATAGAAAAGGTTTGCTTTGAATTCTTTATTCATAGTTTTTAAACAGGTAAGAAAGGGAAAAGTAAAATATTAGATACTTTTCACTTTTGATAGCTTATTTTTAAACTTATTCACATTTCAACAGCAATCAGCAATCAGCAAGGAGATACTTTGGTATTCATGTACTTTCATAAAATAGGCTTATTAAAGGAGTAATACTTAATTTCTTAGCTTTATCAGTTCAGATTTTAATCCTGTATATTTTTATCTTCTTAATGGCATATACCATAGAGACATCCAAAGGAGCCAATTACACTCAAGGTCAGCTGGAACTAAGCAACTCTTATATAACACTTTTTTTTTTTTTTCTTAGATGAGCAGAGTCAGTAGCTCTGATTCCACAGTCTTTGAAGAGAAACTTTTACAGAGATACTAAGCAGGTATCAGTAGTAGAAATAATTTTTACTCCTAATGCAAGCTAGTCTTAATCCAGTAAGGTATTTTTTCTTCCTGTTGACAGACATTGTATAAATATTTATGTCCTTTTAGGTTTCTTAGTACCTGTAATAAAAGGTTCTATTTATGGATCAAATTGTTAATTAATACATGTTATATCATGTAGCTCCCTACTGATATGCCTCAAAATAGTCTTCAATACATGTTTTAGAAGAATCCCAGAATCCCAGAATCACAGAATCACAGAATCACAGAATGCTATGAGTTGGAAGGGACCCACAAGGATCACCTAGTCCAACTCACCATCTAACTCCCATGCAGAGACCAAACGCACACCCCAGAGTGGTAAACATAAACCTAGATCCCTCACAGGCTCACAGTCCACTCCAAGCCAGGAGAGACCCACAGGACCATCCAGCCCTACAACCCTCAGCTAGACCATGTCACTAAGCTCCTCATCCAGTCCTTTCTTAAACACCTCCAACGTGTTTAAGGGACGGCGACTCCAATACCTCCCTGGGCAGTCCATTCCAATAAGCAATCACTCTCTCTGTGAAAAACCTCTTCCTAACATTCAGTCTAAACCTCCCCTGGCATAGCTTGAGGCCATGTCCTCTCGTTCTGGTGTCATCAGCCTGAGAGAAGAGGTCCACACCTGCCTGGCGGCAACCTCCCCGCAGGTAGTTGTAAACAGCAATGAGGTCACCTCTGAGCCTCCTCTTCTACAGGCTGAACAACCCCAGTTCTCGTAGTCGCTCCCCATNATACAGGCCAGGATGCCATTGGCGCTCTTCGTCATGTAGGCACACTGCTGACTCAAAATATTAAGTTTTCTGTCAACCATTACTCCTAAATCTCTTCCATTTCACCACTCTCAGCCACTCCTCCCCCAGCCGATAGTGATTCAAATCATTATATACCTATTCTCCGAAGGTGTAGTATCCTTCACTAAACAGGCATATCTTCATTCATTAGATTCAGATGAAGATTGGGATTCCTATGTTTATTAGAAGTAGATGTTTTCCCTGAGCATGGTCTCAGTTATTGGGTGGATTTCAGGTGAAAGTTATATACAATTTTCTGCTTTTTGTTGCTTTTTTTTCTTCATACATTTATAGCCACATGTTTTCCCTGAAAAAACTATTTCAAATATTTGTACCATTTCTTTTATTAATGCTGTTACACATAATTTGTATGGCAGTTTTATAGTTAACTGTTTCTGAAAATGCTGTAGTATTCTAACTTACAGAAAGGTTAAAAGGCTTCACTTATATGAGAAAGACCGAGTGTTTTTTGTGTTTCTCAGATGGAAGAGCAGGGACTGCAAGACCACTGTAAGACTTTAAGAAAAACTAAGAATAGAATTAGGGTTTTAAAAAAATTCTGACATGTTCATGTGGAGAGAATGTTAGGACTTGGATGCACTGAGGGAGACTGTTGATACGAAGAGTTGCTTGTCACTTTGTCAAGAAATTACATTTCTGTGCATTGCCTGGTTAAATGTAAGGCTATTCTTTAAATAAACCAGTATAGCTGATTACTATTAACATCTAAATTAACAGAGAATTTTTATTGATGAATTTTAGCATTTTAAAGAGAAGCAAGCTCCCCTTTGAATAGGTTAGAAACTAAAATTCATAATTCCTTAATTAAATGTAGGGGATTTTTTTGGTGTTCTTTTGGCGGGGGGGTGTCTATGTTCGAAACACCTAAATAATTTATAAAGGAGGTAAGAGTGGATTAGTCTTGTCACCTATTCTGTTCTTAGTCAGAAGAGGTAATGTGTTTGCTTACTACAATAAATTACAAGTTAAAGAAGGTATTTCAGTTTACATTAAGAGTATTGTAAAATAAATAGGCCTGTTTATTGGCCTTCTCTTACTTAATTTTTACTGCAGTCGGGCCTCCTATACCACAGTACCACGGGTTTTGACCCCTCCCTACACAACCCTCCATCAGTGTTGAGTTGCACCTCACTAATATGCAAATTTGGCCCTGGTTGCCCCCTCCCTCACTCTTCTGTGGGTTGTCTGTGGAGTTAGAGTCATAGAATATCCTGAGTTGGAAGACATAGACAAAAATCATCAAAGTCTGACTCTTGGTCCTGTGCAGGACCACCACAAGGGCTGCACCATGTGCCTGAGAGCATTGTTCCAAGACTCTTTGAATTCTAGCAGACTTCATGTTGTGACAGCTTCCCTGGGGAGCCTGTTCTAGTGCCCAGTCACCTTCTGGGTGAAAACCTTTTTCTAATTTCCAACCTAAACCTCGCCTTACACAACTTTAGGCCATTCCCTTGGGCCCTGTCACTGATTGCCACAGAGAAGACATCAGTGCCTGCATCTCCCTCTCCCCCTCACGAGGAAGTTGTAGACTGCAGTAAGGTCTTCCCTCAGTCTTCTCTTCTCCGGGCTGAACAGGCCAAGTGGCCTCAGATGCTCCTCATACGGCTTCTCCTCAAGGCCCTTCAAATTCTTCATTGCCGTCCTTTGGATGCTCTCTAACAGCTTAATAGCTTTTCTATATTGTGATGCCCAAAACTACACACAATATTCAAGGTGAGGCTGCACCAGTGCAGAGCGTAGCAGGACAATCACTTCCCTCGACTGGCTGTTGTTGCTTTGCCTGATGGCTCCCAGGACATGGTAGGCCCTCCTGGCTGCCAGGGCACTGCTGATTCATATTAAACTTTCCATTGACCAGGACCCCCAAGTCTCCTTCTGAGGCACTACTTTCCAGTCTCTCCTTCCCCAGTCTGTACATTCATCCAGGGTTTCCCCATTCCAGGTGAAGAATTTGGCACTTCCCCTTGTTGAACTTTGTATGGTTGGTGGTTGCTCAGTCTCCTAATTTGTCCAGGTGTCTCTGCAGGATCTCCCTGCCTTCGAGAGTGTCAAAAACGCCTCAGAGTTTTGTGTTATCTGCCAACTTGCCTGGTACCCCTTTCAGTCCTGCATCCAAGTCATTTATGAAGATGTTAAAGAGCACTGGGCTGAGGATGGAGCCCTGCAGAACCCCACAGGTGGCCAGTCTAGTGTTACCCTATTCACTATTACTCTCTGTGCTTGACCCATGCTCATAATACCAACCCTTGGGTTTTCATATCCAAGAAGCATTTCGATGATACTCACAGACACATAATGTGACTTTTGGGGGTGGTCCTGTGAAGGACTAAGCTGTGGACTCAATAATCCTTGTAGGTCAATTTCAAGGGAGGGGTTTTTTTTTCAGGGGAGGTTTAAACTTAATATTAGGAAGCGGTTTTTCACAGATAGAGTGATTGTACATTGGAATGGACTGCCCAGGGAGGTGGTGGAGTCACCCTCCCTGGAGGTGTTTAAGAGAAGACTCAATGAGGAGCTTAGTGACATGGTCTAGCTGGGGGGTGTAGGGCTGGATGATCCTGGGTCCCTTCTGGCCCAGAGTGGCCTGCTACACTGTGAGGGAACTAGGGGTTTTTTACCGCTCTGGGATGTGCTTTCGGATCTGTACGGGTGTTAGATGGTGAGTTGGACTAGATGATTCTTGTGGGTCCCTTCCAACTCATAATATTCTGTGAATCTGTGAAACTCAGCATGTTCTGTGATTCTGTGATTTAATTTTTAATGCATTGAAGAGTTGAAGATAACTGAGGAAAGTGCTCTCACCATTACAACAATTTGGGTGTAATTACCCACTGAGATAGAACACTGGAATAGGTAATGATTACATAACATCACATTAATTATCATTGAAAATTAATTACAACTAGGAGTTAATTTAAAAGTAAGAACAGGTTTAGCCTTATATTGAAAATTGTGGAATAAGTTTGATCATGATAGGCTGATCCAGTAGACATGCTAGTCTGATTTCAACAGTCATTTTTGAGTCATACGATTAAATGCCTTTCTGATAGTTTGCAGAAGATGGCAGGTAACCAGGGCAGGAAGTACAGTGCCCAGGAATAATGATACTAGTGTGGAAACAAGAGTCAATAATTTGGGCTGCAAGTTACTTCCCTACAGAAAACTTAATATGAGCCAGCAGTGTGCCCAGGTGGCTGAGAAGGCCAATGGCGTCCTGTCCTGTATTAGGAACAATGTGGTCAGTCAGACTAGGGATGTTATCCTTCCCCTGTACTTGGTGCTGGTCAGACCACATCTTGAGTACTGTGTCCAGTTCTGGGCTCCCCAGTTCAAGAAGGATGTTGAGCTGCTTGAGAGGGTCCAGAGAAGGGCGACAAGGATGGTGAGGGGACTGGAGGACAAGCCCTATGGGGAGCGACTGTGGGAGCTGGGGTTGTTCAGTCTGGAGAAGAGGAGGCTCAGATACGAACTAGTTGCCGTTTACAACTACCTGAGGGGAGGTTGCAGCCAGGTGGGTGTGAATCTCTTCTCTCAGGCTGACGACACCAGAACAAGAGGACATGGTCTTAAGCTGCGCCAGGGGAGGTTTAGACTGGATGTTAGGAAGAGGTTTTTCGCAGAGAGAGTGATCTCTCATTGGAATGGTCTGCATAGGGAGGTGTTGGAGTCGCCATTCGTGGAGGTGTTTAAGAGAAGACTCAATGAGCAGCTCAGTGACATGGCCTAGCTGGTGGGACGCTTGGATGGATGGTGCATGGTGCCCATGGTTCCACACTTGCAGACCTGATCCCTGGGTGGGTGTTCGCTTGGGAGTTGGACTAGATGATCCTGTGGGTCCCTTCCAACTCAGAATAACCTGTGAATCTCTGAACAGATGGCTAAGACCTTGAGTTTTTTGATCCACTATATTACTCTCTGGGACACAGTTAATCTAGAATGTTCTAGACTTTACAGTGTAGTAACATTGCATATTTCAGAGAATACCTTTCATAAACGAATTGGATTTTTACAGTCTTTTAAGAGTAACTTTCAATATTTTCTGGGTATTCAATTCATAGGAACTATTTGTATCCCTTGGGGGAAGAGGAAAATAAATGGAAGAATATTGTGATCTAGAAGCCTAATGGATTTATTGTGGCATTGTAATTATACTAATAAATACCTCTGTCTGTGACCCTGGAATTTATAGTGGAGTAAGAAGGGTTTATTGGCAAGTAATTTGGAAGAAAAATTGAATTATTGTGGAATTACAGTGTATGATTATTAAACATATGTACTTACATACTATTTATCCCTGTTATTTCAAGACCTTCAACTATAGTTTAGTTTTCACTCAAAATTATGGAAAGACTTCTTGGTAAATCCAGTGTCTGGGAGATCTTTGTTATATTACTGTGTTAACTATGAAGTAACTATCTTACCTTGAAATTTCCAGTGGGAACCAATAGACCATTAAAACCACATGTGATTTTTAAAAGGACATGTTCTAACCCCTGGGTTTTTTAGTAATGTATATATCAATGCGTAGGACTTTGTACTGCGTATGCTCTTGATNTCCAGGATGCCATTGGCCTTCTTAGTCGCCTGGGCACACTGCTGGCTCATACTGAGTTTCTTGTCAATCATTGCTCCTAAATCCCTCTCCATTTCACCACTCTCTAGCCACTCATCCCCCAGTCGATAGCGATGCATAGGGTTATTACATCCAAAGTGAAGAATCCGGCACTTAGTCGTAAAATCTCATACTGTTGGAGACTGCTCATTTCTCTAGTCTGTCAAGGTCCCTCTGAAGAGTCCTCCTACCTTCTGGCAGTTCGACATTTGCCCCCAGCTTGGTATCATCTGCAAACTTCCTGATGATGGACTCAATTCCGTCATCCATATCGTCAATAAAGATGTTGAACAGTGCTGGGCCTAACACTGATCCCTGTGGGACCCCAGTAGTGACTGGCTGCCAGCTGGATGTGGCACCATTCACCAGCACCCTCTGAGCTCGTCCATCCAACCAGTTCCTAACCCAACCTAAAATGCTTCTATCCAGTCCATCCTCTGTGAGTTTCATTTATGCATATATTTGCTTCTTGTTGCTGTTTATCAAGGGTCTCTCCAGGGCTTCATCATTTTTTCACCTTAGTCATGTTTTCCCATTATCTCATTTTGTGTTTGTGTGAAGCTACCTTTGCCACGATACAGTAATCCCTTGAATTTTGCCAAAGTTCAGGTCTGAAAGAGTCCCGTTATAGCTGAATTCTGCAAAGAAGTGGTTCATACATGTGTAAAGGAGCCATGCCCACCACCCCACCCCCTCAGCCCTAAAGATCCTGGCCCCTCACTGCACCATATGCTGAGACAGAACAGGAAAGGGGGTCTTCTCGGCCCCTCCCTGCTGCTGGGGAGGGACACTTGAGCAGAAGGACGTGTTGCCGCCACACTGCTGGTAGGCTCCCGTCCCCCACACGCGCTCCCCCTGTGCAGTGGGCACGCCTTCCTAGGAACACCCGGGGACTGTGGTGAGGAGCACATGGGGCCACCCTGGGACTGCACTTGGTGGTGGCAGGCGCATGGAGCCGCGCCGAGACTATGGCATGGCACTCCACCAAGCCCCCATACCTCCATGTCCCCGGAGGGAGGTGCTGTAATAAACCACTGATACTGTGTTATAAAGTCTCCCCACCATGTAACCTTTCCCACATCATAAGGGAGCAAACTCTGGGCAGTCTGCAAGCGAGACATAGATGCTGCCACCCTCCCCCCTGCCCTCAGGACGTACGGTTCCCTCCCCCTGGTGTGGGCCTGGCCTGCCTCCCAGCGTGGCAAAGGCACTCGCTGTACATGTACAGTCCTCCCATGCTCACATGACCCAGAAAAACCCCATGAAAGATCAAGGGAAGGCAATGACGTCTTCGCAGGAAAAACACTCTGCAAAGCGTTGAAGCTGCAAAATTTGAGCAGCAAAGAACTGAGGGATTACTGTATCTTCTTGTGAAATCTTAAGTAACAATCTTTCAAATACCTATTGTGGATAATTAAACCTTTGGAATATAATTAACTATGTATCTAAGTGACCTAAAGCTAACAAGATGTGCCTTCCTTTGCACATGGGTCCCCTTGTCGACAAACAATGACAGCAGCCATGCCTATCTTTCATATAATTTGATCCTTTAATTTAATGTGACACTCCTTTAGGTATTCAATGATTTTCAATGGGAAGGTTTTTCTAAATTTATACTACTTTCAGCTTCCAAAATCTGTACCTCTGCTATTTTTTATTATCTGTGAAAAGCATGAAAGTTCTTTGAGATCCTAGCAGGGCAACAAACTCAAAACAGAAATTACTTTTGTATGTTGCCTAATTTTTTGTATTGACTTTTTCAGGATGTATTATGAAAAATCCATTGAGGTTCTTGTTGCTACATCTTTTTACTATCTCAGTTAAAAGACATAAAAATGTTTTAAAATCCTTGTAGTTTAATTAAATCCGCCTTGATTGTTGTTGGGTTGGGAGGTTTTCTTGGTTTTTGTTTTGTTTTGTTGTTGGGTTTTTTGTCTGTGAACTTTGCAGTAGGTTATTAAGTGATTTTAAAATTATGACTTTAAGATTCTCAACTCTAATTCGGAGTCCCAGGATTTTATTTACATATTGTACTTGACTGTCATGCAAGAAAATTTCTCAAGTAAGACAATGAAAAAGTAAGCATTCTTTAAAAAAGTTAATGACAATTTACTAAAATGGATTGTGTGCTATCACCCAATGTGTTTGATGATGTGGAATATTTATTATTGTTGCTTCCATAGGTGAGTAAAGCAGGTGACATTCCAAGATTTGTAACATCATGGTGACATTTTATAGTACAATTAGGAAACACACCAAAAGAGAAAAATACAAATAATAATTAAATTTAACAGTTGCAGTGATTTATCACTGTCACAGTTTATCATGTCTGCTTCGGGATTTGTGTGTGCCAAACTCAGGGAAACTTATCCCTTGGTTCTCAGTTGGTACTTGCTATGACTCAAAGCCTGTCTAGAGGGAAGTGTGATATCCAATCAGTATGTCTTTATAGAATTTTGATCTCCTTGCTGAATACTGGGATATATCTTTGATGCTTTTTCAATAGAATGATTTAAAAGTAGTCTTTTATGGAAGTTTAATTTTGTTTTACTTTATCTCTTCTTTCTGCTAAATACACTACTCTCCAGGTTTTAATGAGTGGAAGGATAGGGGTGACCTGTATAAATGAATAGAGTTTTTAATATGAAATTACATATTTATCAATTTTTTCTTACTTTATTGAGATTTAAAAAGTGAAATGGATAAAGAGAATCAAATAATGCATGTTTTCTCCCTGCAGACACTTCATGCTGCAGGATGTTGCTGGCCTGATATTAAAACAGAACATGAAATACATATACCTGCATGTNCCTTTCCGGGAGGGGAAGATAAGAAAAAAGAGTCCCCCATTTTTTGTCTTGGTAGAAAGGAGATAAAACCCCTCCCCTGCCATATGCCCTGTCAGGAAGGGGAGATAAGATAAGACATGGGGTCCTCCATGCCACATTCCTTTCAGGGAGGGAAAGGGAGATAAGAAGACCCCTTCCCTGCCATATGCCTTGCCAGGAAGGGGAGATAAGATAAGGCACGAGGTCCTCCCTGCCACATTCCTTTCAGGGAGGGAAAGGGAGATAAGAAGAGACACCTATTGTTTTTTCCAGCAAAAAGGAGAAATGTTGTACAATAGAAAAAAAGGCCTCTCCCCATGACAATGGCTTAGTCAAAACTCTTCAGAAGGGTGTGCAGTATTTGAGTGTAAATTGTATAATGTCGTAAATCTTGTGAAGCCCACATTACTGTTAATACTGTTTTTAAAAAAAAGATTTTTCTAATTAATTAATGAAAGAAAATCAAAAACTCAATGAAGCAAGAACAAAACTTCGTGTGGCACAGATTGACATTCTTGGCATAGTCCCTAATTCCTTAGTGTGATGGCTCACATTAATGATATAACATATAACATAATATATACAAAAATATATATTATATATATAATGATATAATAGAGACTGGTGGAATTGTGCATCAGCCTCTTCCAAGAAATGGTTGCAGAATAATTTACAACATTAAAAAAACTTAACTGGTACCACCAGTACGCTGAGGCCACAAACAGTATATTTTCTTACTCAAAAGTAACTGAACCTTCAGTTTTATTTAGATTTTTTCTTGAAACTTTTCTGAAGACTCCTGAGATTCTCACTTTTTGAACCAATGTCTGAAGGGAAGATATAAAGCCAGGGTACCATAATATTGTTTCTTAAATCTAGTTCTAAAATAGAATGCTGTGTGATTTAGCCTGACTCTGATAATTTTTTCTCAGTGTCCAGATGCCCTCTAACTTCAGATTATATGCCTTTTTAATAAACAGTAGGAATGAAATTGTGATTACAGTCATCCCTCTGTATTCCTGGATTATGGGTCTCCTACAGGTCCCTCAAAACCTTTAATCCACGAATACGGGCACACCATTAAAATGCATGTAGGCCATGCCCAGTGCTCCCCCCACCTCCCCCCCCGCCACTCCAAAGCAGAAGGGAGCATTTTCGGAACCTCCCCATAAACTCTCACAGCATAGGGGAGCAAAGGCACCTGTTTCTGAGCCCTCTCCGACTGGAGAGACCCTGGGGGAATCCCTGGGCTTCTCTTTGGCCATGCTTCCACTTCTGCTGCTGCCACAGTGGGGCTGCTGCCACTGTGCATGGTTGCACAACTGCCACTCTGGGGACCCAGGGCACCGTGGGGAAGGGCATTGGCTCATGCTTGGACTAGGTCCCAAGAGGAGGCTGTGATCTGCTGAGATGACCCTGTGTCCACTGGCATGTGTTGCCACAGGTCTGTGCTACAGGCAGTCTTGGAGTTCGGGAACATTTATGCCTAACTGCAACAGTGCACTTTACGTGGCAGCAGTGGAGTGGACATCTCCTGCTGCTGCCCCATCCCAGTACACAGTGCTTGCCATGCCACCACCGTGCCCAGCCAAGGCTCACTTTCGTGAGGTACTTTCCCTGGTGCTATGTCTATCACTAGATGTGCTGGGTGTGCAGCCCCTGGGCACCCACCACGCTTGGTGATTGGCTTCCACTGCAGTACGTAGCACACCTATTGGCATCTCCTCCCCTGCCTGTAGCCATGGAAACAGACACACATGCACATAGATGNGTTTAGACTGGATGTTAGGAAGAGTTTTTTCACAGAGAGTGTGATCTCTCATTGAAATGGTCTGCGCAGGGAGGTGGTGGAGTCGCCATCCCTGGAGGTGTTTAAGAGAAGACTTGATGAGGTGCTCAGTGACATTGTCTAGATGGTGGGAGGCTTGGATGGACAGAGCACGGTTGTGCGTTTGATCCCTGGGTGGGCATTCGCTTGGGAGTTGGACTAGATGATCCATGTGGGTCTCTTCTAACTTGGAATACCCTGTGATCCTGTGATTTTGAAACCTTGGAACTGTAAGAACTATAAAACTCGGGGTACACTAGAGTGTAAAAATGTGTAAGAGTGAAAAAAAGCAAGATCATTCCTTTTCCATGGCATTTAAATCTTCTAGTTAAAGGCATGACCCTGCCAAAGGGCAGAAAAACTGCTGCTTCTGCAGGCCTAGATCTTTTCTAGTCTGGTTGCAGAGGATTAAGTATTGTGAAGGAGAAGAATTTACATTTCTAGGGAGAAATGCCAGAGATAGCATGCCAGAAATTGAATAAGGAGTGAATGCTCATGTACTCATGCCAACATGCATATGATTAAAAAAAAAATCTTCTCTCTTAGATTGTAGAGCTATTCTTAAAGCTCACAATGGTAAAACCTGGGTTTTCCTAAAATTGCATTTGTTCTATTAAGGTGGTATGACACCTCTCTTCTGCTTTCCAGTAATACTAACGTAATTCACTTTTCTTAGAATATGATAAAAATTTCTAAATTATAATGTGCATAAATTTGATCATATATATTAACATTTTCCACAATATAGTGTAAAAGTAGGCCTGAATTATTATCTCTGTTTGGATTAGGGTATGCCTGAAAGACCAAATGCATCTTGATATTCAAAAGGGTGTCCCTCAGCAGTCCATGAGGGTCTAGCCTATGTGTGGCCAGTTTATATTTAGTGATTACATCGCGTATAAACTTTAAAGGTTTTGTTTAGTTTTACCTTGAAACTAAGTGAACATAGGATGTCTCTTCTGAAAGAGGTGTTATTATGTAGAGTTATTCAGGAACAACTACTGCAGTTAAATTAATAAACTGGTTTAATTCCTGATAGCTTTAAAGCGTACACAGCTCAGTGACTTCATAAAGCATTTTTGGTCATACTTTGCTAAACATCTTGAGCTAATGCAGTTGAAAATACATTCCTTTCTTGTTGATCAGAATAGATTTTCTCTTGAGAAATACTTGCATTGTAACACAGAGAGATTAAATCTAGCTATAAGTTTTTGAGGCACTGTAATCCAGCCTGAACCACTGTACTTGCAGTACCTAAACTTGGATGTATGAAAGCTATGTTTTAGTCAATAAATGAACTGTTGACTAAGTAATGTCATTTGCTTTCACAATATGAGTGCCTCAAATTTCAAGTGCCTTTTGTAAGAAAAATCTCTTGTAAAATGAAAATGTATGCATTTTCTCCATCCCAACAATTGAGGGCCTCTCAAATTTTTATTTTAATGTTTCTTAATACTTAGACTCTAGATCTGGTAGAGTAGCTGCATATCACAGCTGCTTCTAAATCTACCTGTACTGTCATGGTTTGTGCTCCAATATTATGAGAGTTTCTTGCACGAAGCAACCACAAGTGATTGTATATGACATTCTATTAGAAATGTGGAAATATGTCCGCAAATATCCCTTCACTTAGTATTTTTTTGGTTGTTCATTAAAATGATTGTGCTGGTTGGTATTTGTTTTCCTTAGTAGACCCACTCATGCTGTGTGACTTCATTACACAAGGCACTTTCAAAGACGTGAAGAGCTGTTTTGCACCTTGTTAAATGCACTGTGATTGGTAAGATATTTTTAATTTCTTCCATGCCACTTCACATACTTAAGAGTTGTCAGCTATGTCCTTTCTCTCAATACCAGCATATGAGAAGATTGCCGCTGTCAGGATGGGGCTCCAGTACCAAAGAGGTCGAAAAAATTACAGTTTTTTGTCTGCAAAGCGGATACAGCTCATTCAAATGTCCTTTTGAGCACTCATATTTCTTTTCCTAGAGAAGTTCAAAGGACATATGAAAGCATTTGTTATTGAAGGGATTTTGTGGTTGGTCAGCCTCTGGTTAGCTACGCTTGCAAAAGCAAATCCGCCACATGGAGTTCATTTCAATCTGTTTTAAGAAACTACTGCAGTCACTGTGAATCCAGATATAGTATGATGATATTGCTGCTTAGTTTCCATTTGCGAAGTATAAATCCATCTTGTTCTGGACATAGGTCTAAATCCATACCTACAGCGTTGGGGTTTTTTTAAGTATTGGTGAGAAATCTCAGTTATAAAGGGTTTTTTGGTACAGACCATTTTTCCCCTGAGACTTTTAATCCCCTGTTTTGATAGAAGAAGCCTATAAGGTTCATTTTTGTCAAGTAAGAATTCCTTTCAGTTAACATTCTTTTGGAAATTCAACTGTATAGTATGAGCTAATGTATTTTATTTGCATTGCAGTCACGCACACTAAAAATATGGTTAACATTAAGTATTAATGTAGCTTGTTGTACCTTTTGGATTTGAACCATTTGAAGATGCAAACTTCTCAAGATTACCTGTAAACTGTCTTTTGAGGGGCACTCAAGAGACTATCCTAAAGATTGTATTTGCCAGCTAGTATAATGAGAAGTCTGTTTGAACTGGTAAAGGAACAGATGCTGACTAAACATTTTATACATTTTCTCATTGTGAAATTACGAGTTTCTGCTTCCTGGGGGCTAAGTGCCCGGCTAGCTCAGTCGGTAGAGCAAGAGACTTTTAATCTCAGGGTCATGGGTTCGATTCTCACGTTGGGCGCCAGCTTGACGAGTTTCTGCTTCCTGGGGGCTAAGTAGTCGGCCAACTACAGCACCAGGAGGGAGACCCGACAATGGACAAAAGCAAAAGACAAAAGACGGTCTTTCTGCTTTCGAAGTCGCCTGTCTTGGCAGAGTGATTGTTTATTTGTGGGGTGTGAGATTTGGGAATCAGGTCAGATATACATGCATTACGACTGGTTGGATACTCTCTAGTTTGCAGGGGAATCCCTTCCAGATAGGTAGACATGGGGTCTATTGTTGCTGCAGTGGACAGGCATATATTTTCTTCTTGGAGTGTCTGTGCCAGGGTCACCCAGATGTTTTGATGTGGTTGAGGGATGACCCACACAGTAGTCAGACTGCTAATTGTGCACAGGATGACAACTTGGATAGGGTTCATCGCGACGTTGAATGTGAGGTAGGTTATTCTAAAAAGAAAACAAACATGTTTAGGGCACACAGAGAGTCAGAGATTTGTTGGGATCAACTGGACCTTAGGAAGGTTCTGTCTCTGTTTCGTGGCGGCATCATCTTTTTGAAGCAACAGTTGCTTGCTCTTCCTCATCTTCTGTTGGTGCTGGATTTTTGGGGACAAATGGTTTAACCCACTTTTGGGGTATCCAGCGTGGGCCCGAGGGGGTGGATACGCATGCATAGCCACGCCCCCAGGTCATGAGCTCATAGGGATCCTTGATCTCCCAGGTTTCTGGGTCCCTAATCAGAACTGGAGGACACTGCGACAACTTAAACTGATTACCGCTGTTAAAATGGCGAACTACTGGAGGACTCATGTTTTCAAATGAACAATTTAGAAAATTAATTGTGAACAGGGCTTTGC
>WEKX01000016.1:63835-123855 GCA_013390025.1 Pitta sordida | reverse complement strand
ATAACTTCCAGTTCTTCCTGTTTGTTCAATCACAGAAATATTCTTTAATTTGCGTAAAGGGCATGCTGGTAGGTGGGAGAGATAGTGACAAGCACAAGTTATTAGAGTTTAAAAGGGTTAAAAGTGTATATCACACAAAATTACAGAATGGGCAATATTGGAAGGGACCACAGTGGATCATCTGGTCCAACCTCCCCTCGGGTAGGGTCCTCCTAGAGCACATTGCACAGGTTTACATCCGCATGGTTTTTGAATATCTTCAGTGAGGGCAAATCCACAACTTCACTGAGAAATCTGTTCCAGTGCAGTAAAGAATTTCTTCCTCATACTCAGATTGAACTTTGTGTGTATCAGTTTCTGCCTGTTGTTTCTTGTCCTGTTGCTCAGTACCACTGAGAAAAGCCTGGCTCCATCCTCTTGACACCATCCCTTCCATTGCTTATAGACATTGCTGAGGTGCCCTCTCAGTTTCCTCTTCTCAAGGATGAAAAAGCCCAGATGACTCAGCCTTTCCCCATAAGAGAGGTGCTCCAGTCCCATCATCTTCACAGGCTTGCACTGGATCTGCTCAGGACATCCATGTCTCTCTTACTGAGGAGCCCAGAACTGGACACAGCATTGCAAATGTGGCCTCACCAGAGCTGAACGGATGGGCAGGATCACCTCCCTTGCCTTGCTGGCAATGCTCTTCATTCCCTCAAGGATACATTTGGCCTTCTTGGCCACAAAGGCACTGATCGCTGGCTCATGGACAGCTTGTTGTACATGGACTGATTTGTAGCTGTGGGGTCTCGGGAGAGACATAAAGCAGGAACAATGCCCCTGGGACACACTTTCTTGTCTCTCTACTAATCTATCCCCATCTGAAAAAGCAGAGCTTCACTCCCCATCCCTGGGCAGTACACACAGACTGCTTCACTGGCTCCTTCCTCCCTGGAAGCTGCTCTGGCTGCTCCCCATGTATTGAGCAATGTTCTCCTTCATTGGGGAACCCATGACAGGTTTCCATCCTCCCCTCTTTCTCTTCCTGGTGCCTCTACAAGGCGAAGCCAGCATCTGCAAGGAGCATTGGGCATGCATCCCTCTCATACATATACAAACACACAAACCTACATACATGTACATTTGTACTACAATGTCTTTATAGCAAATCAAAGTGTGCAAAATATAAAAGAAAAAAGAAAGAAAACCTTTTAGAGTCACCTCTTCAATATTTATATCAGTGATATTCAGAACAAATATTTGGGTGTTTGTGGTGGTGGTTCAGCCTTAAGTGAGTTTGACTTTCATTTTTGCAATGTGAAGAAGTATTGGAGAACAAGTTAAAAACACATCATTGTCAGTCATGTGGCCCTGTAACTAATAGTATTTTTATTTTATTTTATTTTCAGTTTGAGCCATCACAGTGTCAGCAACAACCAGAAGAAAATGCAAACATTTGTCTCAATAGTCCAGAACACGTGGGAAATTTTTATATCTGAAAGGAAACCTGGCTGGAAGTATCAGATGCAGCTTTTTGGAGTTTGCTCTGCAGTTGGCTTCCTCTCCAGCTTTCTTTTTTTCCTTGTCATGCACTTCTCCCTCACACACCACTCTTTAGGTGCCTTACTGAGTTTTGCATTTCTTTGGATCTCACTTTCTATCATGCTGTTCTATTTCAAGCATCTACGCTGTTTTAGTGTCCTCTTCCTTCTTTCCTGTGGACTGAAAAATGGCAGGAATGCTCTTATTACTGCTGGCACAGGTATTGTTGTGGCCAGCAACATCCAAAATATTTTTCACAACCTAAAAGTTCTAGCAGACAGCATAACCTGTCATTTAAATCCTGAACAATTTGCCTTGATAAAATATTATGTTGAGGCAGTGAAATGGATTTATGAGGCAGTCAAGGTTTCTGCTGATCTACCTAAAGATATAGTGTTCTTAGAGCACGAATTCACACCATCTTATTCAATTTCAGATGATGCATTAAAACGAGAGCTAAATGAAACACAACAAGAAATCCAGAGAGTTGCTAACCAGATATCTTTTATGTTGACTATACTGCCCTATATAGGCCAGAAAGTATTGCCTATAGTTGGTATTTTTCTAGTTTCTTTTGGAGCTGGCATCTTTATAAAAAAATTTGTGGGTTCTCACAGTGCCAAATTTAAGAATAGTTATATCACAAAACTGTTCATTGAATTTGATGAGCACCAAAAACAACAGCAGAGACCCTGTCTTCTGCCCCTTAACAGAAAAGAAAGAAAAGATTATGTGACAATCCCATCTTTCTGCTTCACAAGAAAGGACAGGAAAAAAATGTTACATTTTTTCCTCCCTGTAATTATTCATCTTTTCATCTGGCTTCTGTTTGTTGTAGCAGACTATTTGTTCTATTGGTTAATTATTTCTGTGAATAAATATCTCCTAGAAGTACCAAATCTAGAGATTCAACTCAGCCTCTCTCAGAAAGTAAGTATTTATCTGTAATTTATATTTCTTAATTTAGTGTTGAAAATTTTCCCTTCATCTTCAGCAGCTGCAAGACCAGACATACAGCCAATGAGCCATCAGTTCCTTCATGGAATATCATTTGTTTCAAATAAACCAATTACCTTTACAGAGACATATGTTGGATGGAACCAGATATCTCTCTGCATCATCACATTTCTAGAGAATGGTGGATCTTTTGGATCTTGGAAGAAGGCTTTCATTCTTCCATTTATATGTATGAAGAAAACTGGAAGCCTAAAATTGGTCACTCACAATGCTGACATTTGTTAAGCATTATTTATATGGTCAAAAGTCACTGTGTTACTGATCTTACTCATTCTGTAGCTGAGTAGTGTGAGGAACTAACCAGTTTTTCGTATGGCACATGCATATGAAATAATAACACATTGCTGAAATCTCAAAGTTCTTCTAGCAGGAGCAGCAGGAGCATAAAGAACCATAGAGCAATTAGGTTGGAAGGTAAGTCTGAAGGGCATCTAGAGCAATCTCATTCTCAAAACAGGGGCAACTGAAAAGACACATCAGATTGTTCAGTCTTGTCTGAATGCTCCTAAAGGTGCAGATTTCAACACTGGAGTGTGTGACCCATGTGATTCTTTTAGTGTAAAGGAAAGCTGCCCAGCATGATAACTTGCAGGACCAGGCTTAAACCATTTTCTGAAAAGATATAAAGGAACCCTTGATACTTTCAAGACAAAAATATGCCAAAGAACACTTGACTGTTAGTACTATATGGTTTATGCTCTTTCTTTTATTAATTTTATCTTACTCAGAATTTTTTCTTACTTCTTAGATCTCATACATTCCCTGTTCTCTCAATCCCCTAAAAATTACCTGTTCCACAGAATAAGTCTATTAATGTGAGCAATGAAATAAGTGCATCGTTTGAAATCACAAGCATACAGAAGAAGACATACAATATTTGGCAGAGAGATTCTCCATATGTACCATATTGAATCTCTGAGCTTCCTCAGTGACGAGGTTTGAGGCAAATTGGGGCTGAGCCAAAGAAAAAAACAAAATAAACCACCCCTCCTCCTCACCAGGTTCGGAAAAAACCAAGGAAAGAGTGAAAAGTACAAACTATTTACTTTAGTAAACAGACAAGTTAAGATACAACAGTATTAAACAACAAAACCTGAGATATCCCACAAGTCCTGTGATGTAAAGAGTCCTGTGATGTGGAAAGTCCTGAATGTGAAGAGTCCTGTCGGTCTCGACAAGATTCCACCAGACAGTCCCAGAAGAAACTCCTCAGGTGCACAGAGAGCAGCCAGAGCTGAGAGTCCTGATGCGGGCACTCCAGGGGAAAGCAAGAGATGATGAGGAAGAACCCCCGGGGGCAGGGGAAGGCAATTGCAGGTCCTCTCTCCCTCTTCTAGTGGCTGGAGTGCAGCAAGAAATATGTCCAAGGAAAAAGCAAAAAAGGAAAAAAAAAGAAGAAAGAAAACAAGAAAAAAAAAAAAAGAAAATAATATGGGGCTCTCCCAAAAGCTGGAGAAAAAACCCACCAGAGCAGCCCCTCTCCAGCCCCACACAACCACGGCTGCCAGAGAGCTCCAACGACCTCCCTGCCTCTGCCGCCGCTGTGTGAGCTACCCCCCAGAATTTTTTTTCCTCTTCAACTGCCACTTCTCAGTTTTTGAATTTTTTTTTTTCTCTTCTTCTGGATAGAGAGAGAAAATGGCCTTGGTGCTGCTAAGGACCAGTATACACAACAAAATACCTCATAAACTGAAGCCAAACCACAAAGATATGGAATATATACACACCACCCTAGGACACTCAGCCAGGCCACATTTTCTCTGACACCCTGCTAAACCATTGTAGGTTCAGCTTAGACAGTGTTGTGACAGATTGGTTGTCCTGGTGAGTCATGGGATGTTCATCTGGGCGGGACTGAACCATGAAGGGAAAGGAAGGTGTAGTGCACAGCATCCTTGAGGAATGGAAGAACTTTTAGCAAATGTGAAATACTTATGAAACAAGCTGGAATTCAGTTTAGCTACTGGTAAAATTCTGTCAATATTTTGCATTGTATATCAAAATATGGAACTCTTCCACGGGATAAAAATTGATTTTTTTTTTACTATTTTTACCTTAGGAAGGAATAGAAAAATTCACTAACTCTATGTCAGTCATAAGCCAAAGTTTAAGAGATTTCATAGTTGGGGAAATCATCTTTCCTAGAGGATGGAGACCATCCTCTTCTAATTATTATCTTCGTATTTGTTACCTGAACCTTCTCTACGGAAGGTAGATGCAAAAGCCATTGAATTAACTGTAACTGTGGAATCAGCACATATATAACAAGTCAGACCCATCCTGCAGATGTCAGATCTTTGTGCAAAAGCAGAGAGAATTTCATCATCTGGTCAGTCTGTCTAATGTGAGATATGTTGAAGAGGCTTGATTGCTATGTGTGCTAAGGGGGTTTTATACTTCATATAAATTCTGCTGCTGCATAGCATCATAGTTGCGATATAGCATCAGTAGCCCAGAATGTGATATAGTTCTGCTCCCTTGAGGGTCCTTGAGAGAAGAAGGGTCCAGGAGAGATGGTTGACATTAAAATATCACCTGCTCCAAGCTTAAGAATTGTTCATCCTAACTAAATCAAGAAAACGCCGTAGGAGGCAAGCATGGATGAGCAAGGAGCTCCCGAAAAAAGATCTAACATTAAAAAAGAAGCATAGGGGACCTGAAAGAAGGTATAGGGGCAAGAAAGCCAAAGCTCACCTGAAGCTGAATCAGGTGAGGCAGGTGAAAGGCAGTATAAAGGGCTTCTAACAGGTGCATCAGCAGAAAAAAAAAAAAAAAAGAAATGTAGTTATACTGCGAAGGGCAGGAGGGGTCCTGGTGGCAAAAAAAAAGACACAGGAATGCCCAAGGTACTGAGTGTAATCTTCAGTTCCGCCTTTACTTGGAAGCCTAGGCTTCAGGAATCTCAAGCCTTTGAGATAATAGCAAGTCTAGAGTAAGGAAGACTTACCCTTGGTGGAGGTGATGCCTAAAAAGAAAGAAAAACTTTTCCAACAGAGATAAAAACCTGGTCTTTAATTGAAGCACAACATATGTAGACATGCACTCGCCAAGCACCAGTACCCCTTTTTCAATACTAATCAATTTTATCTAATGGATACTGTAATGGTTTGATCCTGGCTGGATGCCAGATATTCACCCACAACCTCTCCCAGAGGAAAAAACTGAAAAAAAAACTTATCACAGGCAAAAAAAGGGAAACTACATGTGAGGAATATAAAGGATTTATTTATTAACTAACAAGATCAGAGCTTAATGCGGGAAGCATCATTTTAAAGGCAACCTTTTCCCCCCCACTCCTCCTTCTCTTACAACAGATCTCATATTCCCTTTTTTGACCAGGAAGACAAAGGGGGAAGAGGGGTAGGGGTAAAACCAGGCAAGCTGGTATTTCTGACCAGATTTAGGGTAGGAATCATCTCTCTGCCCTTCCATAAAGTCCTCTCTCTCTCTCTATCTATCTCATGAGAGGAAAAGTCTTTCATGACCCTTTCCCAAGGGTCATCTCAACCCAGGGACGACAGCTCTTCCATTCTCTGTTGCCCGAGAGTCATAGCACAGGATGCAGTTTTTAAGTACTGGCTTTTTGCTGCGTCATTATGAGCCCATCCCAAAGTACATAGCTCAGATCCTACCACAATGCAATTCTGTCACAAAATTTCTGTCCAAAGGATCTCTGCTGAGCTCAGCTTCAGCTCCGTGTTTCTGGGCTCTTAAAGCATCTACAGCTGTTGCAGCATGATTCTCCATCTTCAGTCATGGCCTCATGTAGATTCTGCATCACTGGTTCCTCTCTCTCTATTCCACAGGTCTGCAGGCAGATAATCTGCTTTCACCATGGTCCATTCCACAAGCAGCAGCGGGATGCCTGGAATCCTTCCTACCCCTCCTCTAGCCAGCCTAGTCGTGCCTTCATAGCTTTCAGTTTCTCCACATAGGCCCTGTTCTGGCAATCTACATCTTGTTACTAACTTTTTTTTTCCTTTCTCAAATATATTGTTCACAGAGGTGTCTCTATCTCCTTCTGCTCATGACCTTGATCTCCATAGCAGCGATGGAGGCCCAGGCGCAAGCTGTTAACCCGCTTGCTGCCAGAGGAAAAAAAAAACAAATCATGACAGATACGTACATCCAATCCCAAAATCATTCATCCCTGGTCCTGCCCCTCCAGATCTGCCCCTTAGAGCTTCTCCAGGAGGTTTTGGGCCTTCTATCCTTCTATGCTGGTCTATAGAACATGATGAGAGGCACCCACAGATGTTGATGGTGCTGCCTGATGTCACTGTGAGACCACTCTTGATTGTCTTTGAAATGTCATAGGCCCTTGGAGAGGTTCCTGAAGAGTGGAAGAAAGCAAAAGTTATTTCTCTCTTCAACAAGAGTAAGGAGGAAGACAGTAGGTTGAGCCTCACTTTGATCCCTCGAAAGATGACAAAGAATGTAATCATGGAAGAACTTTGCATATACGTGAAGGTCATGGAGTCTATTAGGAGTATCAAGCATGAATTTATAAAAGCTAAATCATACTTGATCAATCTAACAGCCTTCTATGATACAAACACTGGGATGTTGGATGAATGGAGAACAATAGATGCTGATTGTGCCTTTATGAAAACTTCTAGTGCTGGAACGCTGGAATGCAACATCCTCATTGACAAACTGATAAAGCATGATTAGGTAAATGGAGAGTGACATGAAATGAAAATTGACTGAACTCTTGGACTCAAGTGGTTCTAACTAGTGGTACAAAGTCAATTCTGATGTCCCCCTGGAGCAGACACTGGAACCTATACCATTTAAGCTCTTCATTAATGATTTGCACAGAGGAGTAGATTGTAGCCACACAAGCCTGAAGACAATATAAAACTGTGAAGAGTGTCTGAAACAGCAGTGGATTGTGCTGTCAGTCAGAGAGACTTGAAAAGGCTAGAAAATTTGGTTGAGAGGAACCTCCCAATGTTCAGCAAAGGGGCACGTCACACCTTGTAGTCTTTGAAGAGAAATAACTCCATGCACTACTCATCTTCAGGGCTAACTGGACAGGAGATAGTTTTGCAGAAAAAAGCCTTGAAAGTTCTGATGGACACCAAGTTGACCACAAGCCTTCAATGTGCCCTTATGGCAAAGAAAGTGCTGCCCTGGAGTGCATTAGGCAGAGCATTGCCAGCAAACTAGGGAAGGAGGTCCTGCCCCTATGCCCTTCTGCTTAGCACCCATGAGACCCAGTACAAAAGTGGCCTATATGGAGTGAGTGGTCAAAGAAAGCGTCAAGAAGACGACTAAGGGATTGAAGGATCTGTCACATGAGAAGAAGCTGAGGCTGTTCAGGCTAAAGGAGTGATGGCTTAGGGGGATGTCTCAGTGTATGTAAATAACAGCAGATATAAGAAAGACGAGCCAGACTCAGGAAGAGTTTTTTCACTGAAAGGATTGTCAAGAATAGGAATAGGTTGCCTAGGGATGTAATGGAAGTGTTCTTTTACTGGAACCATCACTCCTTGAAGGGTTGGCATTTAGTGGTACAGTCTAGTAGACATGATGGTGTTTGGACAAAGGTTGGACTCAGTGATCTTGGAGGTCTTCTCCAGCCTTAAAGATTCTGTAATTTTGTGACTCTTCTCAGTGGTGCACAGTGCAGGAAGAAGAAAAGCTTGGCACAAATTAAAGGAAACAAATTTTTGTTTACTCTTCATGTGATCAAACAGTAAATCAAGTTTCCAAGACAGGTTGTGGAGGTTCCATCCTTGCAGGTATTAAAACCCCACCTGAGCATAGCCCCAAGAAACCTGTTGTATCTTCACTATTTGCTGTGTACTGTTGTATGTGCTTCTATCCTTTGTACTTTGAGGTCAGCTTCTTATCATGCGTCTAATCAGCTTTGAGTCTGACTCAAGTCAGGGCAAAGAAGGAGCTTAGTCCCACTATCTATGGAGACAAGCCTTGAGCCTGATCATGTCTGGCTGATTCATGGACCCTGTAGTATGAATTTGCTCTTCTTATGTGCACTTTGCATTTCTGTGGCAAGCTGGTTGACTCCCTCAAAACAGAACCGTGCCCCACCCCTTCTGCCTTGCCTATTTCTCCTGAATAGGGTATATCCATCCAACTGAACACTCCAGTCATGAGAAAGACAACAGCTCTCCTAAGCAAAGGCACCCACTAAAGGAGGAGAGGTGGCTTTGTTTGGTGATGACCTTGTGGTCAGTGAACCAGCTTGGATTGGTAAGGAATCGCAGCTGATCACATGATGAGACACAACCAAATGGATAGAGATGCTATGCTCTGCAGTTTTACCCTGCAGGAAAGACTCTCCAACAGAGTATCTGAACAGAGCCATGGGAGTGGGTAAATATTAAACCATTATATCAAGATCAGCTAAATTTTTCTCCATCAGAGCCACTGAGAAGATAAGTTTTTAACAGTTCAAAATATGGGATAGTGTCCCAAGAGAAATGGTGAAAATAGAGTCTGAAACATTTATAAATAGCCAATACTGTTAATGAACATACTTTATACAGACAGTAGATAGACTAGATGATTTAAAGTGCCTTGTAAATCTGAATGTACAATGGGAGAAGTACTAAGAAAGGAGGGAATCAATACCGTAATCAACTCTTCCTTTCCCCTTTTCTTGTGCAGAAGAATGAGAAAAGCTTTATTATTGATATGAGAGAGCATATTGCAAAGACTGATTCTTTCAAGATCCCTTTGTTTAAGCGTGACTGCATCTCTCATCCAGAGCTTGCATTCTCCACGGCATGGATCCAGCTTGGAGTCATCATCTTCTTCTTAGTAATTTTTGGCTTATTCTCTGGCCTCCTGACCCAACTTAAAATACTCGTGTCAACTTCCTTCTATCCGGACACTGAGATGAAACGGATACATTATTTGCATGCAAAATTACTCAAGAAAAGAGCAAAGCTACAAGAGAAAACTGTGAATAACATGTTTGCTAGAACGGTAAGCCATCAGCTCTAGGGAAAAAAACCCCAAAGTAAATCTCCCTCTCACAGGGTGGTAGACAGATCCAGAAAACACTTAAATACTTAACTTCATTTATGTGCTAATAGACTTTCCCCAGTGCTGTCCTGCACAAGGGACAAAGACTAGTTACCTAATGGTGAGATTAGATCATCTAATTGTTTTCTTCTGTCCTTCAACACACATGCTTCAGACATGACATCAGTATGCTCAAATGACTATTTGATGGCCAGAAAATACAAATACGTACCACTCAGATTCAGGACTCTCCAGAAAAGAAACTTTGTTTTCATGAACACATGAAAAGCAATCTAGACAGCAAGTGTTAGGCAGTAAGAACAGCTTCTAAATGTTGAGAAATGTGTTCAGTTATTATTTAGGAAAATGGAAGATGAGAGATTTTTGTTTTAAGACATGGTATGATTGCAAATACTGTTAGGAAACAAAATTTCTTTCTTATGAAAACATTTGTCCTGTATATGTATACGCATATATATACTAACAGAAATAACAAATATATATGTATAAAGCTATGGAAAATCCATATAGATAGCTGCAGACACATAGAGTTCATTTAGGTTTGAGTTTTTTACAGCCTTCAATACTGACTATACAGGGTATTAGTGTCTGGGCGATCTCTAACTCAGTCCCACTGTGATCATATTTCTGTCTTTTCAGGCAAAGTTTTGGTTTCCAATACTCAAAACAACAGAGGCAGTGAGGAAGAATCACAGAATCACAGAATCACAGAATACTATGAGTTGGAAGGGACCCAGAAGGATCATCTAGTCCAACTCACCATCTAACACCCGTACAGAGACCGAGAGCACATCGCAGAGAAGAAAGAAAGGAGTACAGCAAAATGACAACATGGTGTGAAAAAGACCAAGCGAATCTTTGGATATGACTGAGATGCTTCAGCTCCACAGGGAGATGTGTTTTGCACCATCTTTCCTATGGATTGTCAATTTTTGAAATGTAAAAATATCAAACACCAAGGAAAGTGTGGAAAAGAAATCGATGTAGATACTGTATTGTTCATCACAGGTTGCTCTGTATTGCATGAATACTCATTTTTCAACTTGGGGTCTGCATTAGCAAGTACTTTAGAAATTCATGGAAAATCTGTTCTGTCTGAAAGCAATCAAACCATCTGGAACTTTTAGGACTACAGCGCAAACTTCTTTGAATTGAGCTAACAGAGAACATATGACAGCATCAGGTTTGTCTTTTTCACATTTGCCAGAAACTGAAGATAGAAGACACAGCAGAGGCTGTCTATTGCCTTCTAGGATAGGCAAGAACTGGGGCTTAGAATTATCTAGTCATGTCTAGCTATTTCTCAACTCTAAACTGCCACAAGTCCTTCAGCCTGATTCTTTCCCATCCTTAGCTGCCAAGCTCCTACCTAGTCTCCCACCCAGCATTCCTCACTTGATCTTAGTCTCCTACTTCCACAAATCCATAGACTGTATGACTAATGCAGATTGTACCACGTCTTTGATGATCATGAGAGAGGTAATGTAACATGTAGAAGTGAGAACACTCACAAGAGCTAGAATATGGAGAAATCTGGTATTGTGGGTACAGACAAGCTGTCTTTGAAATGTAGGGGATATGAGAAGAGGTGAACAATGTTTCAAATACAATGAGACCCTTGGAATCGCAGGGGAATGGGTCCGGGCAGGAAACACAAGTCATGAAATCTGTTAAGATACCGAACCCATGAATATTCAATTAAGCCCCACCTGTAGCTAAGCCCCTTCCACTAATAAGCTGTAGGGGGCAGCCCTGGCAGTGTAGGACCACATGTTGTGCCGCAGGAAACTGATAGAAATGTGTTCAGCCCATTCCCAGCTATGGAATCCTTGCTTTTGCCACAGTGTCCCTTTTCTGAGCTTTGCAACCCAGTGGGAGCCGGGACACAGGGGCTAGCATGCTCCCACAGGGCCCCGTGGGCTAATGCAGTCGCCATAGTTTTGTTTCTGGAGGAATCATTTTGTTTTGGTTTTTTTGGGGGGAGAATGCAACAGAGTGGGGTCAGGGCCTCCACTGCCAGTGGACACAGCACTGCCTCGCAGCCGTTGCCTCAGCAAGTGTTCTGTAGCCAGTCTCAGTGCTCAAAGTGTTCCTGGGATGCAGGCACAAGCCTAAACATTGAGCACAGCCTTTGAACTCCACTTTAAATGTATGGGGTGTGGCAGCACACGTAAAGAATGCTTCCCAGGGTCCCAGAGGAGCTGAGCACGCTGCTCCACTTCTTCTTGCCTGCCCCATTCGCAGCTCCTTTCTCCCCTTCCCTCTCTTCCCCTTTCCTCACACCTCCTCCCCTGCCCTCACCCACCCCCCACATTCCGGAGGACATCCCCCAGCCCTGTCCAACCTCTTACACCCCCTCCACAGTATCAGTTTTTTTAGGTGTTTCTGACGTGGCCACAAACATCTCCTGTATTAAAATCAAAGTATGTACCTAGTATTGCCTTGAGAGAGTGCTCCCTCTCCGCCACCGCGGCAGCCCCTGTGGGCACAGGGGGTAGAATTCCGCCTTTCTCCACCCTGTGCCCACAGGTGGCAGCTTGAAACAAAGGGAATGCAGTTAAGGGGGTCGTGGTGGCTGGGAATCCACCCGAGCTAAGCCAAGAGCTGATGAAAGAGCCTGAGCTGAGCTGAACACTGGCAGAGGAGCCCAAGCTGCAGCTGAACCCAGGCGAGCCAATGTTTCATATCAGGCAGAGTCCGCACTGCCCAAGAGCACTCCCGTTCCCCTTAAACAGTGGAAATGGATGGTGCTTGGAACCAGGGTGGGGTGGGCAGAGTGGGCTTGGCTCAGCTCAGGGGTGCACTCAGGCTTCCACTCACCTCAGCTCAGCTTGGCAGCGCAGTTTGACATGGCATAGTCAGGCCCCTACCTGCTGGTCCCAGGGGATGGGGGGAAGGTGCTTTCTGCTCCTGCTCTCACAGACTCAGAAAATGGCACCCCTGTCTTATAGGCTGGTGGAGAACAATTCCAGCCATGCAAAAACACACGTTTACATTAAACGCATCCTGGCCGCGCAAGGCTTCCCAGTGTGCGGCTCCTGGTTTCCTCCCCTCACCCCCAGTGGCTCTCGGGTGGGCCTGTTTACATATTCATGAGCTCATTACATATTCATGAGTTGACTGAGGCCACAGTACTATCTACGCACATGTGTGGACTTACAACTCATGGAAAAAA
Organism: Pitta sordida; assembly: GCA_013390025.1. Taxonomy (NCBI): domain Eukaryota; kingdom Metazoa; phylum Chordata; class Aves; order Passeriformes; family Pittidae; genus Pitta; species Pitta sordida. The sequence continues at coordinate 111,122 of WEKX01000016.1, read as the reverse complement.
TAAATCGCAATGAGCTGAAATCACAAATATGCGGACTGTGATATGTGGGGGATCACTGTATTCCATTCTGAGGAAGTTTCCACAATTGGCAAAAGTTAGCTTAATTATGTTGCCTTAGTCACCACGGCCTTCAGTGAAATAAAACTGAGCCAATACTGAAGTGCAATACTCAGAACCTGTTCAACTGACATTGGTGATGCAACCTTCATATGACACAAGAGCAAACACAAAGACCTAAAGACATAGAAATTACTAACACAGCAAGAAAGATTTAATTTAGAGCTAAAAAAATCTATCCAACAGGCAGTGTTCTCTTGATTTTCAGCCACAGCCAGCTTCTTTTTTTAGGTTGCTTAACAGGAAATTCTACTCTCTTCCCTATAATACATGCATGGTTGTAGGACAGTCATTGATCAATGCCTCTGTTATCTGAATACATAAACACTTACTTAAAACTCTCTAGTAAATGTCACAAGTTACTACCCACCTAAACCACTGAAAAACACAGAGTTTGTTTCTCTTTGGGCCTTCCAAGGCCTCATTCCTCCATGGACACAGATGTTTCAGGTGTCTGGTGTGACAGCAATTTCTCCTTAGCAAATGGTGCTCAATTAAAGTAATGCACTACTGGGGGTTGTGCTGATTGTCTCAGAGAGGCCTGACTATGACCTTTCTTGCTAAAATGGGACAGCACTGGATAATAGCAGAATGTCAGTTTGTATCACAGTGTAATGGGTTTCACCCTGGCTAGATGCCAGGAGCCTGAATGGTCACTCCGTCCCAAATAATAAATNTTCCTCAGCATTTATATCTTAGCTGATATCATATGGTATGGAATATCCCTTTGGTCAGCCTGGGTCCGCTGTCCTGCTTGTGTCCCCTCCCAGAATCTCTTCCTCAGTTGGAGGGAAGGGACAGTGTGCCCAGCTGTAGTAAAAACACTTGTGTGTTATCAACACCCTTCTAAAGCACAGCACTGCAAGGGCTGTTACGGGCTCAGACAGTCCCATTACACACAGGTAGTACTGTCAAAGACCAGTAGCAAGAAGCATTCTAGTGAAAAAGAAACATTTAGAAGTTTGCTCTAAATTTGGATTCACAGAACAGACTAGCTATCCAGGTAGTATCAACGAGAGGATACACTCTTGTTATAATTCCTGATGAAAGGGGAAGAATTAAATGCCAATAAAAACTGAGCATTTTTGGCCAAGTTCTGACAAGTACATTGTTAGCACGAGTTTAATGTGCTCCTTTCAGTCCCAAAGGACAGGCTGGTGATATGCCCAAATCTTCTACTGATTAGTATGCTCAAAGATGCGGGCAAGTCTGATTGTCACCATTACGTACCACAAAACACCACCTGGCACTTGGCATCAAGAGACAAAATTTATTTGGGAGTTTCATACCTTTCTGTTTGATGATGTTGCCACCCAGCATACCTTTTCTCTCTGTTCTGCAAGTAGTAAGTGGAAGCTTTGCAACCCATGAGAATCACCATGATACATGTGTCAATAGCTGGGGGAGATGCCTAAATCTGTTAGGATTTTGATTTCTGATGTACACTCGAGGACAATGCCACATCTGCATTTTTCATTTACTTAAGACAATTCACCCTAATGTGAATGGCTGATTATGATGAAGAGACTTATAGGGTCACAGAACAATGTTGTGTGAATGCTGTGGCTCCCCCCACTACCTGGCAGGGCAGTTAACTAAGTATTGTTTAGTGTGCCCTTCAAATTGGCAAGACTCATGACAGTGGCAAAAGACAATCCTTCTTGGGAAGCTAATTGTAATTCTGTACAATATGTTCAGTTCTGGTAAAGATTTTACCTAGATGCTTGACCCTGCTACCACTGATAGAAGACATAGAAAAGTCAGTGATACTTCTCTGTCTTGGTCTTCACAGGTAGAACTGATTTTTAGCCATACCAGGCCCATCAGACCAGAGGTAAAGGCAGGAGCAAGGAAAGCTTACCGTTCATGAAGGATCACATGGTTAGAGAGCACTTAAGCATGGAGCTCATACTTAAGTCCATGGGACATGATTTGAGATACCCATGGGTATTGAGGGTGTTGGCTGATGTCACCATGAGGCAACTCTCAATTATGTGCAGAAGGTCATGGAGGCCAGGAAGTTGACTAGTGTATCACTGAAACACAAGCTTAGTAACATGGTCTAGCTGGGGGGTGTAGGGCTGGATGACCCTGGGCCCCTTCCGGCTCAAAGTGGCCTGCTAGGCTGTGAGGGATCTAGGTTGGTGTTACGCTCTGGGATGTGCTCTCGGTCTCTGTACGGGTGTTAGATGGTGAGTTGGACTAGATGATCCTTGTGGGTCCCTTCCAACTCATAATATTCTGTGATTCTGTGATTCTGTGAAATACTTTTTTACTGTAAGGGTGGTTAAATACTGTGACAGGATGCCCAGAGAGATTATGGAATTTCTATCCTTGGAGACACTCAAAACCCACTAGGTATGACTCTGAGCAACTCAGAGCAGCAGGGCTAGAGCAGATATCTCCAAAGGTGCCTTACAGCCTCATCCACTCTGTGATTTGGTGACTTTTACACAGAGCATTGCAGAAAAAAACATTAGATATGAACAGCAAAAGCTTGTTTTAATTTGTGAGTATGCTGTGCTAGAGCCAGTGTGCCACCTAACAAATATTGTTACCGTTACTCTCACACTACAGTCACATACTTGAGTGGACTAATGCACTCTTTGTTTCTATGACCATACACATGCATACCTGTGTGCTGAAGATGAGCTGAATGGCAAAGGAGGTAAGTTTGTTGTTTCCCATCTGCCTAAATTTGGATTATCAGGGAAAATGGCACATTCTCCCATTTTTTAATTTATTTTTTTTTTTTACTTCTAAATCTTCTATATCTCAAAGACTCTTAATGGTCGGACAGTTCTTACCCTAACCTACAGTACTGGGACTATTCCTTCAGTTGCCCAGTGGTCCTCTTTAACTGTATAGATGAAAAAGCAGGTTTGTGTCTCTCCTGGCATTAAACAGAGGCATACTTCTCATTCTCTGCAGATCTTATTTGCTTTTTTGTTTTCTCTCATTTATTTCTGTCCTATGATCAGGGGAAGTCTGGATGTTTGTTTATCTTCAACTGTCTCCTTTGCAAGTTATTCAGCTATTTCTTTGGCCTCTCTGTTTACCATAACCCTAACACAGGATTACATTGTTCTTTTTTTCTTAAACAAAAAAAAAGGATCTACAAGTTACAATAAAATCCTGGCATTCCATTCATGATTATTTCTGTTCCTCTTCTTGCCTACAAACTCCTCATATTTCCTACATTTTATTTTGATTCTTCCTCTGTCTTTGTTATTCATAGTATTCTTTCATCATTTAGGTTTTCTTGAGCTCCAATAGATCATTCTTCCCCATTCATAAAAGAATGCATTTCTTTCTGCTGAGTGTAAGTGAATTAAAGATTTTATTTATTGACTTTGTTGGCATAGTAGAATTTATTAATATCTTTCATGTTACTGGGAATTGTCTCTAAATGCCGCTCCAGGGCTTGTCAGAAATGCACTCAGCACAAGAGTCTGAGGAGAAGTCTGGATTTGACTTTTGACTCATTCTTCCTCTCCTTCCCTCAGCTCACAGTAAAGCTCAACTTCCTTTTTAAACATCCTTCACTAGTGTAGCAGCTGTTTGATTTACTGTGAAAAAACCTTCCAATTGGATCAAATCTGGTTTGTAAAATTAATGAAAGGCTGACCTAATTGTCTTGTGAAGATAATTCAGAGAGACATGCTAGTGCTCCTGAGCCTCCTGAAGCACAGTACAAACAAGGATGTTTCCTTTCAACAACAGTGTTTAGGAACTCTCCTTATCACCACTGCAAACCCTCAAACCTGGCTGGTTCACTGCTAAGCTAATGGCTTCTTTTCCTCTGTACTGGATTTGGTGCAGCATTTCATGAGAGCAGCTGGTTGTGCAAAGGTCAGAGGATGCTGGGTTTGCAACTGCTTTCACCCTGACCCCTTCTCTGTCAATATTATCATGCCGACTCGGGGTATTTTCATCACAGTTTAAATAACCCAGAGATGCAATTAAAGAATATATGAACAAGAAAAGCCTTTCCTCTAGTTCTGCTTTACATTGCAAATGTGAAAATCATGGATCAAAGGAACGCTCTCTGCTGCTAATGAAATAAAGTATGAAAATAGAGATGTTATTAACTTTAGGGGCACAGATTATGAGACATGCAAGCATACTTCACGGGTGCTGATGTGCGTGACAGTACCTTCTTTCTCGTTTCATTCCTGATATATTATACCTGCCCTGCCCTCCAGTGGCCCAGTAGAGTCACATGCCCAGTATATCTACTGCAGAGATGCATCCTCTTGTAGATCAGGTTGAAGAGAGAGCTGTAGGTTTATGTGCACCACAGCCATGAGCTTTCACAGGCAGTGAACTGATAGCAAACAATCTGACAACAGACACATACTGTCTATAGGAGGCTTTCTCTGGCAAATTATAAGAATGAAAGGAATATTATGCATGCAGGCATCAAATTGCCCAAATTCACTTTCTGCTTCTGTCCCTGGAATCCACACCACCAGGGAGAATGGAGTACTAAAAATCCCACATTTCTGTCTGATTGCTGGGAAAAGTGCTGAAAATATGATTAACAGAGGTTTTTTCTTATTTTAAAAACGTGTTTGAATCCTCAATCTTTCTATACAAGAAAGAGGGCAAAATTAGCAGAATCCTAAAGAGAAGTGGTAAGCAAAGAAAGGCTGTTCTTTGTCTAATCATTGACAAGACAGGTCCTCCACTCCTCTTAGAACATGTATTGCTCCAGAGAAAAAGAGTTTTAATGCAGTGGTATCACCTCTAAAAGTCATCAGAGACAGTCTATTCAAGCTGAGTGACCAGCAGATTGAAGGACAAATCAAAGCAAACAAAGATTGTTCTCAATGGGTGCTGGAGAAGCCCTGAGGATTATGGCTAAATGAAATAGGATTCAAACATCTAGGAAACTAAATTGTTGTGTTACTTCCCCGTGAAAGGCTCAAGACAACTGTCTGGTTTGCAGAAGTCATCTCTAAGCCACTGTTGTGGTTTGACTCTGGCTGGATGCCAGAGACTCACCTACGACCTCTCCTGGAGGAGAAAAACTAGAAAATAAAACTGGAAAATAAAACCGGTCACAAGTAAAAAGCAAGGCAACTACAAGTCAAGAATATAAAGGATTTATTTACTAACTAACAAGATCAGAACTGCGAAGGAAGCATCATTTAAAAGGCAACCTTTTCCCCCCACCCCTCCTTCTCCTACAATAGATGTCATATTCCCTTTTTCACCAGGAGACAAAGGGGGAACATAGGGTAGGGGTAAACCAGGCAAGTTGGTATTTCTGACCAGATCCAGGGTAGGAACCATCTCTCTGCCGTTCCATAAAGTTCTCTCTCTCTCTCTCTCTCTCTCTCTCTCAGGGTGGGAAAGGTCTTTCATGACCCCTCCCAAGCGAGATCTCGACCCGAGGACAACAGTTCTTCCGAAATTCTCTGTGGTCCAAGTGTCACATCACAGGATTGCAGCTTTTAAGTACTGGTTTCTTACAGCTTCATAATGTGCCCACCCAAAGTACATAGTTCAAATCCTACCACAATGCACAAAAAGTCTGTCCTTTGGATTTCTGCCGAGCTCTCAGCTAGCTCCAGGCTTGTCTTGTGTTTCTGGGCTCCGAAGAACATCGGTGGTTTTTTCCAACTTTATCTCTCCATCTTCAGCCGTGGCTTAGATGGATTCTGGTTCCTGTCTCTCTAGTCCATAGGTTTTTCACCATGATCAGTCCAATTCACGAGCAGCAGCGGGATGCCTGGAAGAACATCTCTACCCCTTCTCTCGTGGGCCTGGGGGCCTTCAATCTCTCAGCCTCCCGACGCAGGTTCTGAACCGGCACCTACATCTTGCTATTGAGGTTTTTTTCTTCTCTCCCAAATATATTATTCACAGAGACATCTCTATCTCTATAACCTTGAAGGCCATAGCAGCACGGAGGCCCAGGCAAGAACTGAGCTGTTAACCCTATCGCTGCCAGAGCAGCAAAAAAACCCCATCCTAAACCATAACAGCCACCTTTTCAATCTAGTGTGTGGTATCTGTTGTCCTAATACAACAGTTATAGCACAAACCCAGCAACAAAAGAAAGCAATGAGTGAGTGAGAGTTGGGATGCCACCTCAAAGACAACCTAAGACATGGGAACCTGTCCTAGGTCTGACCATCCTCATGACTATGAGGATCTTAGAAAGAAAATCTTCCTTTGGAATTCTGAGATACAAGAACTGCTGAATTATAGAATCACAGAATGAATTAGGTGGGAAAAAATCTTTGAGATCAAGTCCAACCTGTTACCCAACACCATCTCATCAACTAAACCATGGCACTAAGTGCCACATCCAGTCTTTTTTTCAACACTTCCAGGGAAGGTGACTCCACTACCTACCTGTACAGCCCATTCCAATGGTCTACTGACCTAGCAGGAGTTTGTTTCTCATACAAGGTCATAGATCACTGTATGCCTGTGATATAGCTGGAAGTGCAAGTATGCTTTCTGCTGTCAAATTAAAAATAGTAGTAATTATCATGTGTTTAATGTGTCTGTCTTAAAGTACTCAAAACTTTCTGTACCCATTTGGTCCTTGGGTTGGACAGAAGTACAGACTATACTGTTTCTACACATAGGACACTAAATTCACTGTACAGGTGATTGTTTGACTTCATTTCTCTCTGTGCAGGTTTTAGCTGGAGTAGAGTTCATTTTCTTCACAGTTGCTGTTGTGGGGGTAAGCTTTGGATTTGTTCTGGAAACAGTGTTGATAAATCAAGAATGGTTTTGTTATTGCGAAGCAGTATTTACACAGAGTCGAGGCCTTTTTTTCTTGTACTGCCCCACCAGTGAGGGGCACAAGACACTGGGAGGGGACACAGATGGGAGATCTGATCTCAGCTGACTCCAGAGATAACCCACACCATATAGTGTCCTGCTTAGCACATAAAGCTGGGGGAAGAAGGAAGAGAAACATTCAGAGTGCTTTCCTGGGGATGACTGCCTGTTGATGGGGAGGGGAGAATGAATTCCTTGTTTTGCTGTGTTTATGTGCACACAGCTTTTGCTTTACCTATTAAACTGCCTTTTATCTCAAATCACAAGTTTTCTCACTTTTACTCTTCTGATTCACTTACTCATCTCACTGAGGTAGGATTGAGCGAGTAGCTGCGAGGTACTCATCTGCCAGCTGGGATTAAAAGACACTCTCTTAAATATACTTCAGTGAATGCTGCTTAAAAGAAGAGCTATGACATCTGAAAATATGAAAAATTTAAACAACATTCAAGTTCTCAAGGCAAAACTTGTCTTGGCATGGCAAGAGAATCATGCTTTTAAATACAATTGCCTCTCAAAAGAGAAACCAAATAAATTGAACAAATTAGATTTTTTTTTTAAATTAGGAAATTTGTTCTACAAAACCCAAAATATTCATTACATTGGGGAAAATACTCACATTTTTTATATGAAAAGTTTTTTGACAATAGTGCATTATGGTTTTGGTCGGGTGATCCTGCTCCACAAGCCTCCAGGTGAAGAGTATGTCTCTCTGTAAGGCCAGAACACAAAACAGTATTGTGGGTGGCTTCACAAGTATGGTTAGCGTAGGTCTGCCTAGAATGCAACAAAGGAGATACAGTCAGCCCTCTTGCACTTCGTGCCCCTGATATTGTGGCTTCAGATCTTAGTGGCATGATTTGTCAGTGATGAAGGAGACCCCTTTTTGCAACTGTACATGCATGACCTGCTGGCCATGAAGTTGGTAGAGACAAAATATTTAAAGTTCTTTAAAGACAGTGACATGGAAGTGTGCCTGCAGCTCTAAAATACTGTGTTCTCCTGAATCAGCATTTCTCTGTACCTGATACTCTGTTGGAGTGAAAAATTAAAAAACTAAATAAAGGATCTGCAATTAGAATTCTCTGCATTACCAAGCACAACACAGATCTTTCTAATAAAGTCATACCTCTGGATTTGCGAGATTTGGGTCTTGTAAGGGTCCCATGGAACATTAAATCTGTGAATTCAGGTCGGACAATAATATGGCAAATTATTGCCATAAATGTGGCAACTTTACAACACTGCAGCATCCTGGGGCTCTTACAGTGGAGGGGAGTGTCAGAGTCGGAGTTTTTTCCCTTTAACTGAAGCAGCTACCACAGGTGCTGTACTGCAGGAGTTCTTTCCCTGAGGCTATGTATATGCGCATATATGCATATGCACACATGCGCTGGCAAGTCCAGGCTGGCTGCCGCAGCCGGAATGGCAGGATCAGGACCCATGCAGTGCCATGTGTTACAGTTTAAGACTTTCTCACTCCTAGTAGGGGTGTATGTCTGGCTCTGGTGAATCGCTTCGTCCCACAGAATGATACACCACTCTGCAAATCACTGAGTAAGCATCATGGAAAAGATTTCCATGAATCATTGAGGCAGCGAATATGACAGTGTGAGTTACTGAGGTATGATTGTACATGAAATTAGAGAATTAGGACTCATTTCCTGTAACCCAACAGAGGAAGAATGTAGAACATGATTAAAGACCATTTTTCATTGCATCTACTTTACTGGGTAACTGATACCTTCTGGAGGCAAACATTAAGAAGTAGCGTCTCCAAATTTACATACTTTTAAGAATGTTCAGAGCTGTTGCCACATTATAATTGTAGTTATTATTTTATTACAGTCAGGCACTGGTTTCCACAGATGAACGTGTCCACTGAGCCTCCGTGAACCCAGGAAAATGAAAAGAGAGTGAAGTCATGAATATTCAATTAAGCCACCCATGGCCACACCCCTTCAACTAATGAGCTCTAGAGAGCGGTCCCACGAGCACTGTGCATCATGTTGCACCTCAGGAAAGCAAAGCAAATGACTTTTACACCTTCCGGGCAGGGGAGTCCCAGGAAATTGGGGAGGGGGTCCCTCCCTGAGGCTGCGCCGTCCCTGCAGTGAGTCTTAGGTTTCCATTGCCACAGCAGTGGCAGTGGTGCCAGGCTTCTGAGCAACCACGGGGCTCTGCTGAACCTTCGTACAGTGGTGCTGGGCTGTGGACCCACTGTGGGGCTGTGCCAAACCTCCGGGTGGAATGGAGGGAACTCATAGGCCGCTTTCACATTGTATCAGGCAGACTTGCAGATTTGCTCGCCTTGATGTGGCAGCTGATGGGAGAACTGGCAAAAAAGGCAAACAGTGTAAACATGAGGGGTGCAGGGCTCACGGCACTCAGGGCTCAGGGCACTCAGGGCTTTGTGGGGGAATCAAGCCACCCATTCCCTCCCCTGCAAGTGGCGTGAGGTCAAGCTGTGGCCTACTATGGGGCAGCAGGCATCCTGTGCTGGGACCTTGGCTGGGTTACACCTCACCAGCCCTGGCCATGCCACTCCTGGGACAGTGCAGGTGTGAGTGGCAGCTGTCTCAGACAAGGTCTGCGTTAGGGTTACTGCCGGTTACTGTGGTTAGGTTACTGCTGGTTAGGTAGAGTTACCGAGTTTGTGCCATCACTGCCACCAGACACAGCTGGCAGCTGTGTTGCCTCAGCAATGGGACTGGGCTGTTCTGTCGCAAGAAGGCAAGCGCTTGCTTTTAAACAGTGCCTGCTAAAAACTACTATTCCCCTTAGTTTAACTGTGTGTTTTGTGCCAGCATCCCCAGACTTGTGTGTGCCCTCCCATAGGGTATTCCAGCTGTCGCTCAACAGGTCTCATAGTGTGTAAAAGTTCATGCCTGGAAGTTTTGATCCCCACCCCTCTGCTGGAGAAGCAATCGCCGCCTACCAGAGCCCTTTGCCTGGAGTGCTGGGACAGCCCTGCTACCAGGTAAAACAGCAGGGAGCAAAGGGAGTGCAGGCCCCCCCTGCCTACGTGGTGGAAGGTGGGAGCTCCCCCCATGGTGCCAGCCCCTCCTCCTGCCCAGGAGCTGTCCTCATCCACCAAAATGGAGGCCGAGCTACAGCCACACTCCCTGCTCCTCTCCGTGGCATCCTGGGGGAATAATGGGCCTTTAACCCCACACTGCAGGTTTTCCATGCAGCTTCACTGACACGGAACACACAATGTGTAAATCATACATAAGAGACGCATACCCCCCTACCCTCCACTGACAGCCCAACTGCCCCACGGAGCTGGGGGTGGCTGCACAGTGCTTTTCCTGCCATTGCCCAGCATTTCCACCCCTCGATCCCCACCACATGGGCAGGAGGAGTGCGGTGTTACACAACTCATTTCTTCTTTCACTTCATTGTGCCGTGGGCAGTGGCGGTGAGTGCGTGGTGTTCTCCACCCGGGCTGCCTGCCCACTCCCCACCAACTGTGGCACTGGTGAGGCCCGCTGGCTGCATAGCCCCATGAGGGGGGCACTGCTGGCCCCTGCTGCCTCCATGGCAGAGGGGGGAACTCCCTCCATGGTGCCAGCTGCTTCTCCTCCCCAGGAGCTATGCTCGTCTGCAAATATGTTGCTGGCCCTCCTGCTGTGCTCCCTGGGAAGCAGTCTTTCTGGGTGTTGCTGCACCTCCTCCATGTTTAAACTCAAGGTGGAACTCAAGGTGGTTTAAACCTGGTGACCCCTGCCACCCGCCCTGTGCCCAGAAGCGCTGCCCGTCCCTGTTCCATGGTGTAGGCAGTGATCCCCCTTCCCCTTAAATGCTGGATAGGGGACTGGGGGGGGGCATCTCTACTGGCCTGACGGCAGGCTGCGCATCTTGCAGCTCCCTTCTGTTCTCCTTCCCCTCCCTCCCTTTTGTGGCTTCAGAGAGGGGCTAATTTACATATTCATGAACTCATTACATATTCATGAATGGGCAGAGTTCACAGCATTATCTATACATGCTTGTGGGCCCACTTTTCGCTGAAAAATAAACTGTGAGTTATTGAAACCATGGATGTGAGGACCACGAATAGGTGGGGGCTTACTGTATTACTCCATTTTCTAAAAAGAATTTTCAGTTCTTATGACAAAATTCCTTTTAAAGAGAAATTGCAATGACGACTCCTTTGTTGGAAAACAAATATACTTATTAGTTATTGTCATTTCATTTTGGCACTTGAGAAGTTGATTGTGGAATGATTGTCGGACCCACAAGGCACTGCTTTGGTGGTGAGAGCAGGGTCATTTTCATTTGCTTTTATCTACAGAGGAGAAAAAGACAATATGGTATAATCTTTTAAAAGAAAATCTCTTCTTCACAGTCTGTCACTCAGAGAGGTAATAATAGAGAAACAGTGCTAGGATCTAGAAAGAACGATTATTGCTACTTCACTCTATTGAAGCTTTAGCCTTTAATAATCTCCATGAGAAAAGTTTTCTCCCTCATGACACAGAAAAACAAATAGGATGCTGTGCTCTGTTACTGCCGCTGATACCCCGGGTAAGGTTCACTGTAAAGTAGCTTTAAAGGAATGATACAATAAAATATGGAAGCTAACTTCAACCTCCCATCATTACAGGTTTGTTCCTCTGCCCATATTAATTAACACTAAAACCAGATCCACGTTATGTGAGGTGCAAACTGGGGCTTTACATTTATCTACTAGGAAATAATTTCTCAGACTAGCTGATCTTGTTGGTACACATATGAACACAAAACACCAGCCTGGATTTTTGTCATGCTTACTGCCACCCACTGTTCTCCTAACCTCTATTAATCAACTCCCGTGTTGTAGCAGACAACATTTCAGCTGCATAAGAGGTACAGCAACATCATGGCTTGACTGTGGTTGCTGAAGATCTTACCTAGTTCTTTTACCTCTTCCTGAAGCATTTCCTCTGCTTGTTGAGCAGTTAGTGTTGTTTCTTAGTCCTTGTCCCCAGCTGCCTTATCCCATCCATATGCTGCGCTATGCTGACCTTTGCTAGGTTCTTCTGGGGAACACTTCAACTCACCAAGGCAATCAAAAACTAACTCAGAAAAAGGAAGCTAATTGATTTCTGCTGGCTTAGCAAGGAAATCAACTCACAGAAAAGATTTCCCAGGCACCAGGCCATATACAAGTCAGGACTGTCAATAACCAACCATACACTGTGAACACTGGAGAGGAGGGAAGGGGAGATGTTGCATGTTATTCCCTTGTTAGCAGCAATGAGTTTACATTAATTAACCATCCATTAGACCACTGCTCTCATTGACTGCAGCACTTTTATTCATGGAATCACAGAATGGCTTGGGTTGGAAGGATTCTTAAAAATAATTTAATTCCAATCCCCCTGACACGGGCAGGGACATCGTGCACCAGACCAGGTTGCTCAGATCCCTGTCCAACTTGGCCTTGAACACTTCCTGGGATAGAGCATATACAGCTTCTCAGGACAATCTCTTCCCGTTCCTCACCTACCTCACAGTAAAGTATTTCTTCTCAATATCTAATCTAAATCTACTCTCTCTTTCAGAGTAAAGACATTCTCCCTTGTCCTACTACCATGCCCTTGTAAAAAACTCAAGGGCATTAACAAATTTAATTTTTTCATCAAGCTTTTTGTTGGTGGTGTTGGTGGTAGCTTTGGGTTTTTTTCCTGTGAATTTGCAAGCAAAACATTCATGCTTGTTTTGTAGTCCTGTTGCTAACTGAACTCAGGTTTTCTATCATGTCTAGCAGTCTAGCAGTTAAACTCCATCTGCTTCTTTCAACTGTACGTTTTAGATGAGGCTCCAATCAGAAAGAAGTTCTCCATACCCGGGCTGCCCCACTTTCCACCCAATTTACAGATACCAAGACAATTCAGCTTGTGAGAGGGCTTATTGCAGACTAGCCTGTCAGAATCTAGACAGCCTGTAACATTTTCATTTTTTTTTAAATTTTAGAGAAGCATTAAGGAAAGTAGTTTTCACTAACAAAAAAGATGGTTACCTGCAAGAGCCAAAACTGGTGCATGAGCCTATTATTTTCGTGTGACAGATATTCCTGAGACCACGCCTGTATATGGTGCTCTCTTGACAGGAACAGGCTGACAGACCTGCAATAAAATATTTTAAATCTTTCACTACTTTGGCTTCCTCTTGCAATTGGTAATTTGACACAATTAAAATAGCAATCTTATGATTACCCAGTTGTCTGTGTAATGCATCCCAATGCTTTGATCAAACCTCTTTCTGGAAAAGATCCCTTGGACTGCAATTAAACTGTTCAGTTTTCAGCTTTCACTAGGAGCTGGGTGGCTAGATCTGTTCAAAACTGTAACAGTGTAATTCTAAATCCATTTTTTTAAAGAAGCTACTGATCACGTTCCACCACATTTTATACTTGCTTCTCTTTGTTAAAGTATTCACATTTTTCAGTGATATTTCAGTACAGATAAGAGATGTTAATAAACATCAGTGGAACAAAGTGGAACAAGGCAAATTCTGCCTTGTATGGATATCTGTCATCCACTATTCCAACTCCTGGATACAGGAGTTGAAAAATCATTTCTGAAGATGTGTTGAAATTGATGTTTGGATTGAGGGAATATTTTCTCTAACTTCGATGGGATTTTGCTCATTGGAATGGTCTGCCCAGGGAGGTGGTGGAGTCGCCACCCCTGGAGGTGTTTAAGAGAAGACTCGATGAGGAGCTCAGTGACATGGTCTAGTTGGTGGGGCATTGGACTAGATGATTCTGAGGGTGTCTTCCAACTCAGAATAACCTGTGAGCCTGTGAAATTGAAGTATTTCAGAATTTTGCCATTATCAAATTTCTTATAAATTTTTGTTTTGTTTTGATATTGCATTTTGTATAATAGCAGCTCACTGTCTCCTATGAAATTGTGGTCTTTAGAGGAAAGCCTCATTCAGTCACTTTTGCATGCTCTTCTCAGTCCATAAAGCAATTAACACAAAAAAAAAATACACAGAATTATCCTGGAAACTTTTCACTGGGTTATATCTCATATGTCTGATTCAACTTTTAGATCCTGTAGTGTATCCACTTATTCAGGTACATTTTAAATTGTGCTTATTCTGGGTGCTTTTGAAAATCCTATTCACAGTAAGTATCACTAAGGACACAAAAGCATAATGAATGTTTGCACAGTAAATAGGCATTGAAAATTCAATCTTCATGCATTCAAAAAATAAAAGGAACAAGATCTTTAACAGAGCTGTCTTGCTTGGTCCAGCAGTGTTCTTTGCACATGTTCAGCTTTTCATGCATTCTTTCTGTAACACAGCAAAGCGTTCAGTATTCTACAGGGTTTATCTCCAAATATCTGATCCATAAATGAGTTAGAAAACTACTGATTTCTTCCTTGGTGCAAGATTTCTTTCAGCATATGAGGTTAAGGCTCCCTGATTTTCAGTGAGATCAGTGGTGAAATGTAGAGGCTGGTCAGGTTACTTAGGAGCAAAACTTTGTCCACTTTCATTGCAAGTGGGACGTATTTATTTTAAAAAGTACTGAGGCTTATTTCATGAGCTGTACAGAATACCATAAGAGCAGGAACTAGTCTATGATATTTTTCTGTGAGATAAAGAACAATAAACATTGAGTTCTTAGCTTCATTTCCTCCCACCTTGACATATTTAGATTAGTAAGGAAAATTATAATTGAATTCCCAAACCTCTCTTCCCAAGAGCTAGTTATCCTCATGTTGTACAAGGCATTATAGAGATTTATTAGTTTAATTAACCTGCTCCCGCTGCCTGACTCGTTTGTAGACATATGGAGGGAATGGTGGACGGGAGACATATTTGCCTTCTCCTGCTGTGACATTGAAAACTCCACCTTCATAAACCACTTTGCCTCTCGAAACGGTCACAACTGGGACTCCATGGCAGATCATTCCTTCAAATATATTGAAGTTATTTGCCTGGTGATGTGTCTTCGCAGATACTGTCCTGTGTTTACAAAACAACACCCAAAATTACTATGATGCTTGCATTTTACTTCATTATAAATTTTTGATGAATTGATACAGGAAAAAAATTTAACAACATTATTAAACTATGAGGCTGTGCAGTACATCATGGAACACCTGTAAAATACGATAGAGAAAACATTTCACTGAACAGTAATTGCATTTCCAAAGAATGAAGAAGGAGTCCAAAGGACAGAACTTTTCAACCTTGAAATGCAAAATTTTCCACTAGAAAAGAGATTAGTGGGAGAAAAAAATCATGCTGCAATATTTCCTTTGGATAATATGATTTTATTGTGCCTTGTCAAACAAATATCTATGCACAATTCAGTCAATCTGACCTTTCAGCTAAACTGACTTTCAATTTCAAATTTGAAAAACATGGGTGCAATAGTTCAAAGACTGAGACTCACAAATAACACAAAGACTATTTCATTGGAAAGTCAGTAGATGGTAATGAGTTTTTAGTAACTCTTAGCGCGAGTTAGATTGATTCAATGACTCACAGCCCAAATATCTCTCGGTTGCTAAATAATAATAATATCATATTTCTACATACCTTTCTTTCAAGGGTGTTAAGTAAATTATAACTTCAAACCTCAACAGCGCTCGTTGCGTTTTTAGATCTCAACAGTGCTCATTTGAGCTTTATATATTGATTGCTTTATTAGTTATTATTGTTTTTTGTATTTATAGACCTTATTCTAGATTATTACCATTTTTCTAGCCAATTTCTCCAGCCCTAATTGGCTACATTAAAGGCAGAGCTAATGCTAGAGCTGACAGGAGCATCTGGAAGTGCATACTTCCTTTATTATCTGTTCTCCCTACTGAGTTACTATGTACTGGTACTACAATGGGTCAAAAGATTTTGAATTTTCATCAATTATTTTATTAACTTACTGTATCTAATCTACAGGGGGTTATATATACATATATACAGAAATATTCTCTGTCACCAATCTGCCCATAGGAATAAGAACTTTCCCTTATTCTGCCTACCTTGGACAGAAAACTTATGCATGGCTGGTCACCAGTATCAGCATCACCATGTAGATTCACAGTGGAAAGAGTGAAAACTTCTCTTGTTTTCACTGATCCTAAGAATATTGTCAAACCACTTTATCCATGGGTGTTATAAGAGCTCTACAGGGCTGTTATATGTGAACATATGTGAATATGTGAACATAATCCTCTACCTTATTGCATTACCCTTACAGGTCCAATTGCTAAAACGGAAACAACTGCAATGTAATTATCATTCTCTAGGTATATATTATATCTATTTGCATGATATCACTGGGACATGAAAAGAAAAATGAAAAAGGTAATTTGAGCAAACAAATATCAAAATAAATGAGATCCTTAAACAAAACATGTGGGCTGTTTAAATGTGCCAGAGCCAGATCACTAGAGGTAAACATACCTCAGAAGTAAGTACATTATTCATTTAGAGATAAAAAATGAATGGAAGCTGGCACATTTAAAAGTAATATCCATTGTTACAGCTAAACCTTACAATATGACAAAATACACTTCCAGAGCTTTTCTCAACAAAAAGCCTGTATAGGACTCATTCATAACTGTTTTGTTGAAACAAGCCTTAGATCATGCTGCCCCTTCTGGAGGTGAAGTGCATTCTCCCTGATGGAAATCACCAAAATTTGTTTGTTATTTAACCCTTTGACATTATCAACGGCAGTGAAAATTTCAAGTAGCAAGTGAGCAACCAAATAAAACAGANATGGTGCCTGTGGTTCCACGCCTGTGGGCCTGGTCCCTGGGTGGGCGTTCACTTGGGAGTTGGACAAGATGATCCTTGTGGGTCCCTTCCAACTCAGAATAATCTGTGATCCTGTGAACTAGACAGTGTGCTTGGGTCTGAAGGTCACAACTAAGCAGCCTTATGCAACAGACTTTTACTGTTGTATCACCAATTTCAGTAACAGGCGGCTTAGCAAAATTCTAATGTTCGCTCCTAGATAATGACAAAAACAGTTGTAACCTACTAATAATCCAAGAAACCAAGACTGTAACCATAGTGGAGTACAACTTAACATCTCTCTCCATCATCCTAAATGATGTCTGACATGAGAGATTGCTCAGCATGAGAGAGCAGGTTCTGACTCCAGGTTTCAAAAATTTGTACAGTATTTTTTAAATAAAATTTATATAATTCTGTAAGTCTGGTTATAAATTACAGTGACTCTCATTTCAAAGAACTCTTTCTCAAATGGAAACTGAGAACAGAATGATTATTTCAATATTTAAAAGAACATTCTCCTTTACAAAGAGGATATTGCAAAGACTTCAGGTTCTGTATTTTTCCTACTCACATCAGTGTTTCCATCCAGTTCACCTCAGCTGCTTTTGATACAAAACTGGCTTGCAATGATATCTGATGCTGTTAATATAAACATTGACATTCCTGTAGTACCAAAGAAGAAGTCATGCTTCTGAAGCTGTCTTTTTTACAACACAGTGTGTCTTGGTCCAACTAGTTTAGAGTCAAAGAATAAATTTAGCCTAAGGGCAATTACCAGATGTTCTCTGTGTGAGGATTCAATGGCTAGTAATATTGTACTTCTTTATACTTTATGTGAGAAAGGGCATTACGGCCACTTCTAGAATACTATAACTAAAATTACAGAAAAGCAGATTAGACTAATGAAACAACATGTAGGGTGAAATTTAGGACTCTAAAGGTAGTCAGCTCAAAAATTATGACCTACAACTTTGTTAAGGAGTAAGAGGTACCAGTTTTCATCCTAACAAACATGTTTATGTCTCAGTCAGAGACTGAAACACTAAATAGTGAGTTATAGTTGGACAGGAGGGGGATCTGGATGAAGGGAAATCATTAGACATTGGAGTGATCTTTCATAGTGCATAGTGACCTTTCATAATGCATAGGACATGTAGCTACGTCAGACCCAGAATCTAAACTTTGACTGCCATGAGGATTATTTCTTTAATTTTCACAGTGATACAGTAATCCTCAAATATCACTGGGGGTTGGTTCCAGAAAGATGCCACTATAAGCAAAATCCACAAAGTAGCTGTAAAGATGGTAAAGATAGTAAAGATGTGAGGGAAAAACCCCGCGATGTATTGAACTTGCTAACGGTGAACCACAAAGTGGAGAGTGACTACTGTATAAGCCAATGAAGAATTTAATTACTTTCAATAGAAACTGGACACATACCTCACCTAGTTTTCTTTAAAAGTGACAGGTACTGGAACAGGAAGGAAAGCTGTAGATGACAGCCCTTAGGCAAGAGAAACAGTTCAACATCTCAGTAAAGGGAGGACATTAATTTTATAATTTATTAATTATTTAATTTAAAACATAGTAATAAAGTCAACTAAAATCACCTGAGTCTATAATTGAAAACAATAGCTCTGCTGACAGCTGCCATGGAAAACCAACCTAGGTAAGAGTATTTGAGCTGTAAACAAGTTCTCTCAGTGCTTAAAGTATGATATCTCTACGTTTTTAGAGCTGGGGCTAGGTGAGAAATGCCAGTTTGCTGAGGGCAGTATCAACCATTGAGAGCTGCCTTTTCACACCACTTTCAGATGCCTTTGAACTCTCCATATTGCTAACCTGCTTTTCTAAAATATAGAACAAATAAATAGACCTTTCACTTTTCTGTGTTTTCTGAGTCAGTCCTCATTAATAATGATAATTAGGAGAAAGTTTTATTAAAAAGAAAGGCAAAGAACAGGAAAAAATTATATAGGAGAAAGAAGAAAGTCTTAAAATCTGTCTGCAGAAATGCTAGCTATAGGCCTATAATGTGGATTAAAAGTCTCATTCTCTACTTTATATCAAGGAATTGCAATAACTGCACATTCAAATATATGCAAATAGGCAACTATTCATAAAGTTGTATTTCTATCTTCTCAAAAACCAACTTCAATAAACTTTGGTTTTGGGCAGTCAAATGAATTGAGGACATTTGTGGATAAAACAGCAGAGGTGAGAAAAGGCAGGAAGTTAATTTTAGGAAGCTTCAAGTCATATTTCCTTGTCTGAGGAATAGAATCTTTATTTCATGCAATCATATCAACTAAAATTCATAATTTTAAGGGGGGTAGAGAAAAACAACAATTTTTTTAAAATTATGGTAAGTAACTGATTTATCAACAATACTCAGTCCAATGGTAGTATCACTCCCGGTAGTATCAGGATGGAAGTGAAAATTTTCAAACTGTGAGCAACAGGGAAACAGTAATGAGAACTCAAGCTTGCAGAAAAGCATACAGAGAGGAAAATACAAATTAATTTATTCAATGATTAAAGAAGATCTTAAAGACTGACAGAAAAAAAAGATTATATAAGGAAAAAAAGAAATATTAAATTTTGGGGTAACATTTCTAATATTCAATATATGTTATGTATTTTATATATATATATATGTTCTATATATATTCAATAATATGTTCTCTAAACAGAAGAACTGACATTCTGGACACAGAAAATTACTAGGGAAATGTATATCATGCACTCTCAAAGAGGCGTATCTTGTTACAGTTCAGAGAACCAGAGAGTCACTGAGGTTGGAAAACATATCTAGAGATCGTCTGTTCCAAGCCCTCTGTTCTGATCATGGTCAGCCAAAGTAGATTTCTCAGGGCCATGTTAAATTGGGTTTCATGTGTCTTCAAAAATGGAGATCCACAATCTCTCTGGGTAACCTGTGCCAGTGTTTGATCACCCTTACTAAAAAAAATTATTTCTTATGCTTAAATGGATTTTCTTGCATTCTAATTTGTACCTATTGTTTCTTTCTGTGTGTTCTTAATTTGAGATAAGAGGTCTTTGGCAGGAATTCTGATTCTAGAGAATTAGTACATTCATGCATGCACACTCTTTCACTTGTGCAAAATAATTTGACTATTGAAAATGCCAGAACGTACTTGTCTTATACATAGATATTTGTACCCTACATTATTTCATTTTGTCTCATTGTGACTAGATGTAGTTATCCATATACTCAGTATTCAAAATTATGCTCATTCATAAAAGGAGTAAGACAGTTGCATCATTATTTATTCTGATGTTTAGCTAACATCTTGGTTTCTTCCTCTCTTATGTTACTAAAAATTACAGAGAGTTAGTTGGCAGAGTGCTTTAATGTTGTCACTTGTCTCCACTTAAGCCTCTGAGGCTGAAGACTTGACTACAAATGAGACAGATGTAGGCTGCAGGTTTTGATTCTGTGAAATGCAGATTTGTCCATGAGCATATCTACATGCAAACAAAGGCATTGAGGTAACATATACTGGGAGACTGGGGAACTCTGACTTCTTACTGATTCACATTTAGTTACTATTTCCACTAAATTATATAAATTAAATATATAAACACTAGAAATGGGCTAGAAAACACGTCTTCGTCTGTCATGTCATGGAAGACAGATTACAGAGTAATCTGTCCTTTTCCTTCCTCCCATGCTCACTTTAGGACTTCTGCATTCCCTGCTGATCAGGGACGCCTCTCCAGCAGCTGTACATTTGGGGTGTAGTCATCACTGCTGTGCTTAGGGTTTGAGCTCATCTCCACTAGCACCAAAGAGGGTCACTCCAGCAAAGCTCGAAGAGGATGGTGGTACTTGCACAGACATCTTGGCCTCTGCAATAAGAAATATCTAAGTTTTCAGCTATATTTATTGAGGGGAAGAAAACTGGCATGTTGTTACTGTGAAGTGGCCGGACTTAGAAAGTTAAATGCTATTCAAGACAGGATTTTTATCCCTATGGGTGTTTGATCTTACCTTTGGGGCCTGTTCCAGGGTTTATTTGCAAGGCTCCAACATGCTACAATGAATTTATTCAATCCTAATATCTGCTGGGAGCTGAATGCCTCTTATGAGAACTTTAGGGCATTATGCCCCTACTTTACAAGAGATGCTCAGCTTTTTTCACTGCCTGAATTGAGTACTGCAGTATTTAGATTCCTCACTGAGCATTTCTGAAACAAGCCCTAGAGATTTTGTACTCTTGCTTGGTTTCAAATAGCTAAAGGCATCAGCTATAGAGGACATGGACTTGCTGACAGGTGACATTCCCATTTTTTGCTTACTCGGCTCTCTCCTCCCAGAAAAGCCTTTACAGTTGCTTTTGTTTCACAGGCTGTTATATTATTTGTCTGCAGATAAGAATCACAGAATATTCTGAGTTGGAAGGGACCCACAAGGATCAACAAGTCCAACTCCCAAGCTAATGTCCATACAGGGATCAAACCCACAGTCACCAGAGCTCTGGTCATAACCTAATTCCCTGTCCCATCATNGACTGGACGAGGAACTCAAAGACATGGTGTAGATGGTGGATAGGTGGAGTGTGGTGCCCGTGGCTCCAGGGTTGTGGGTTTGATCCCTGGGTAGGCACTCGCTTGGGATTTGGACTAGATGATCCTTGTGGGTCCCTTCCAACTCAGAATAACCCGTGAACCCATAGGGCTTGTTCTCCAGTCCTTTCACCGTCTTTGTTTCCCCTCTCTGGACCCTCTCAGCAGTTCAACATCTTTCTTAAACTAAGTTGTGTGAACATTCTTGACCAAAGCACAGATTGAAATAAGATGGTAGAGTAAGTACACGTATGCTGCTTACTTGCATTTTCCCAAGGAGTTTTCACAGAACAATCCTAGCGGCACAGGCTGTACTTTGGACGCTGAAGATATTGAGGTCTGCAAGATAATGTTTGGTAGCACACGGCTGGCAATAAAACATCAGGTCCCTTTACTATTTGTGTGGTTTTCAATGAATCCAACGAGTATAAGGAAGTTAAGAAATATGTAGATCTAATCTGGCAGGACTCACAATCCATCTTTTGCAATGCAGTTTCTACCAAATTTGTTCACAATAATGTTTGCTGTTATGCTGACCTGCTAAAATCTATATTTAGATACTTTTAAATACAGTAGCAAATGTGATAATTGTTCACAAAGTATTTTCTCTAGAAATCACCAGAGAATGCATCAGAAATAGGTCAATCAGTGAAGCTGACCCTTTAAAGAAAAGCCTCAGCTAAAGAGGCAGAGTGCTGGAAGCAGAACCTTGAATTGCAGTTGCTTCCAGCTTGCATAGCTGTCATGTTAAATTTATTGAGCTTTTGCAATCTAGAAAGAGAAAATCCTTAACGCCCAGATAGCACCCAGCATGTTGGTGTTGTGCAATGATGTGGGTGGGGGAATGCAGCCAGTCGTGTAGGGATACAAGTTTTTGTATTTTGAAGAGATTCACTACCTTTCTACCTCTAGAACCTTCACTATAGACTTCCTCTGACAGATCATGATCATATCAGCTCCTCACAGCAATACTTCAGCAATTGTCTAACTCTTTAGTCAGTATTTTAAGACTACAGCAACACAACAGGATGACAACAGGTTAGGTAACAGGTGATAGGCTGGACTCAATGATCTCTGTGGTCTTTTCCAACCTTAGTAATTGTGTGATTCTGCCATTCCATGAACACAACATCAAACCAGAACTGGAAAATTGCATTTTCCTCTTACAAGGTTTAGATTTGCCAACAAGAAAAAAGTCACACAGAAAAGAGGAAGGACTTAGCAAGAAAGAGGAACAAGCCTATTGTGAAATAGAAAACCACTCCCCAGAATCAACAAAGCACACAAGGCTGCACTTTGTGCAACATCTTAAATGGCTGATGTCCATTAACTAGATCCTTTTTTTTTTTTTTTCTGCTGAGCTCTTTATGCCCTCTTCAGGCTTTTTGGTGAAATGAATAGACAAGCACCAATGAGACTTATTTATACTTACTCATGTAGTTCACACAATTGTACCTGCAGACAGATTATTCCCAGAAAAAAAAAAAATGGCTGGACTTAAAATCAGCTTACTCAATAAGAAAATACAGTTTAATGTTTAAAAAAATACTTGAAGAAAAACTGCATCTTCATAGCTGCAGTGGGCAAAAAGGCAATTAGAGCACTCAGGAGAGAGTGAAGCGAAGCAAAGGGAAGGTTCGAGAGTCAACAAAGGTAAATAATTAGGAAAGCTGACAAAGCACCTTGAGAACGTTGTCAGAACTCTGCTATCCTAGTTTCATTTGTCCCCAGGCAGAGCAAAAGTAAGCTCAGAAAACAATCCTTCAGGGTTTTTTAAATCAGAGTTCTTAGCTTCCATTCCTGAAACTTCTTTTGCTGGTGCTGCAAATTTTTGGTGGGACTTCTGAATAACAAGCTCCATGTCCTCAAATGTTGCAGCTTAAGGGAAAGAACATATTTCTTCACGCTCTCACATGTTTTTGGTACTCATAACAATGAAAGAAGTGAAAATTGCATTATCAAAAAAAAAATCTATTTGGCTATCAAAATCAGATATGCCTAGTTATGTTCCAAAACTTCCCTCAACCATGAGCAGCGGCTTCACCTTTTTTCAAAAAAACCCCAAAGGCTGAAAGAGCACTGCTCACTAGAGTTGATCTCATGACAAAAGCACCAGCCCAGCACACCTCCTACCTGCTGATGCTGCTGTGTGCACAGGAAGTCAGAGGTAAGACTCAGTTGTTAAGGGCCAGATTTAATTTGCCCTGCTCAGCACTACAACTTCGCACTCACAAACCACATAGGCATCTCAGCTAAGACAACCAACTCCCCAGGTGTTCTGGCTCTGTGTCAGCCAGCTGCTAGACCATTTCCAGGCAGTTTAAACAATACCAGGGTGGGCACAAGAGCCAGAGCAAAACCAGACATATAATTCCTGAAATACTTACGGTGTCCTGAGGGTGGAGTTGGTTGATGCTGAGAATATACCTTAAGACAGAACTGAGGTTCCTAGGAAGACACTGCATGCTTTTCTAGCAAAAATACACCATGGCATCAAGCCATGAAGAGTGAGACAGCAGGACATCTTGTGCATCTGTTGTAGGTCTGACAAACTCTATTCTAGCAAAATTACTGTGCACACAATCAGAAAACTTAAATAAAACCATAAACATGCACTGACAGCTTGAGAAATAACTTCTCCATCTTTGAATATGTTTGAAGTAGCTCTGAGTTCAAAACACAACCTTGTACTGGGTCATCCTGTAGCAACACAGAATATTCTTCCTGCTCTTTGAAGTGGGAGGAAGTCAAATATACTCCAGGACTGGACAGTGTTACTCTAAAATTCCAGATTTGTTATTTTTACCCTTAGGATATCAAGCACTGCTTTCATAATGTATAAACTTTTTGAGTTTTCCACTTGGTCGGCAATCTAGAAGAATAATTTTTAATCCATCCAGAGATCAAAGATCTGTCCTTGCGTGCCTTACTGTGGGAGACAAAAACATATAACTAACTCATGTGCAGTGGTGCTGAAAGACACCTTAACCTCATGAAAGGCTTGTTGTTGTGCAAAGACTTTGAGACATTTTTTTCCTGCAGAAAAACAAGTGAGAGTTGGAGTACCTTCCCATACATACCTTGTAGCTTTAGGATCCCAAATTACTATGTCAGCATCAGAACCTACAGCAATTCTCCCCTTCTTTGGGTAAAGGTTAAAGATTTTTGCTGCATTTGTGCTGGTAACAGCTACAAATCTGTTTTCATCCATTTTTCCACTGTACTGCAAAAGAGTACACAAAAGCAAACTCATTACTTTTTTATACAAAGAATGAAAAAAATGTTCATCTAGATAAAGCTAGGATGAATGACATAACATCATTCTTTTTTTTAAATGCCATACTGAAGAGCATAGAACTAGTTAATAATTATTTGTCTCACATGCCCATGCTGCAATGTACTTCCACTGAATACAATATATAACTTTACCTTACATTATTCCATAGCAAAGAGGGGGGAAACCACAACTTTTAAGCATCATAAAATGGCAAATAATAATGCATATATATGTGGTTTGGGACTGTTTGCAGCTAATTTAATGCAGCCTCCACAATTGTTGTTTGCTTGTAAAGACAGCTACACTGGCAGTAATATTGTGCATAGTCAGTCTAAGAATCAGAATGTCATAAAAACATGTTTGTACGGTGGCCTGTGAGCAGTCATCTGAGAAGAAAAACATAAGGAAAATGATGAGCACTGCTCTTCTAAATAATTGCGTATGGGAAGGGTGGGAAGCTGTCCAGATAAACCTTCAAAGCTGTGTAATATTTTACAAGTGTTAAAAGGGAGGCTATTAACAAATGAAGAATTTTAAAAAAAATTATCTTGCTCAAGAGGTTCTACTGTTCAAAAGCAGCACTGATGTACATATGTAAGAGTCGGTCAAAGAAGAAGAATATTGTCTAAGAAGAATATTGTCTCAACATTGGTATCAGGGACTTGGACGATGCAAGGTACACTGAAAACCTAATCTAAGATCTTGATCAGCCTACCTACCAAAGTGCTGCTCCCTGGACTGTGACTGGAGTGCGGTTCCTATGGAAAATTAAGGTGCAAATACCCCAGAACAATGAGTGGTGTGGTGCCTAGCATGCTGTACTGTTCTCTGATACGGGGGAATGAAATAAACCATGCTGTACCTATTCTTCAAGAATGGAGGAACCATAACAACCTGATGCACCCCCTGGCTGATACACCCCCTGGCAGAAGACCACTCGCTTCTAACCCTGACCACGCCTTGGACACTCCTCTTTGGGCAATGGGCCACTCACTTTTGGCCCTGACCACACCTTGGACACTGCTTGCGTGACAGGGAAAGGCAGAGCTTGGCAAAAGTACCATGGGACAAATGATGGGGGGCAAAGTGTATAAAAGATGACCCCTAACAGCAGAACTTTAGAAGGTTCTCCCGTCCTGATTGACGATGAATCTGTGAGGGACGCCTTTGAGGATTTCGTTGTGGCGGTAGCTATAACCTCTTTTTCCTCTTTCTCTTTACTTTCACCCTTTCATCTATTGTGTTAATACTTTATGGGAACTTAATAAAGTTTCACTGTTTGATCAAAGCTAAACCCGCTCTCGGAATTTTGTTTTGCACTCTGAGATCCTGTAAACAAACCTTCGCGCGTCCAGCCTAGCTAACTGGACCGTGACAACATATTCATGTCTTACTTTCCTATGAAGCACAAGTTAGATTTTGGTTTAGAGCTATGCCACATGTGAATATAGACAGAAATGTGTGTTCTTTGTACATACCAACTGGAGCTGAATCGCAAATACAGACAAACAAGAGGGATCGTGATTCAAATCCTTACCAAGTGTGTGAGGTAGATAATTGTACTGTGACAAATGAATGTGATTCACAGTGCATTATAAATATGACTTCACTACTGCAAAAGAACTTGCAGGACCTGGGGTTGTTCAGCCTGGAGAAGAGGAGGCTCAGAGGTGACCTGATGGCTGTTTACAACTACCTGAAGGGAGGCTGCAGTCGAGTGGGTGTAAATCTCTTCTCTCAGGCTGCCAGCACCAGAACAAGAGGACATGGCCTTAAGCTGCACCAGGGGAGGTTTAGGCTGGATGTTAGGAAGAGGTTTTTCATAGAATGAGTGATCCCTCATTGGAATGGTCTGCCCAGGGAGGTGGTGGAGTCGCCATCCCTGGACGTGTTTAAGAAAAGACTGGATGAGGAACTCAGTGACATGGTCTAGATATTGGGAGGATCAGGTGCCCATGGCCCCAGGGTGGGGGGTTCAATCCCTGGGTGAGAGTTTGCTTGAGAGTTGGACTAGATGATCCTTGTGGGTCCCTTCCAACTCAGAATAACCTGTGAACCTGTGAACTATAGTCTTCAGAACTTAACAGTTTTGTATTGGCCAGAGAAATCATAACACTCAGTATCCAGCAGGCCCCTCAGCAGATCGCCCCATCTCCCCCTCATCAGACAATATCCTGAGAAACACTGAGCATTCGGATGTTGGTACTGAGAATCTCAGGTCAGTGGGACTGCAAGGTGTTCTTGTCATCATGTCACACTATTGAGCCACACATTAGGGGAACATTTTTTTAAACAAAAATTAAAAATTGACATGTCCAGTGCAGAAGCTCCTCCAACAGCTAAATCTGGTCAAGTTGAAACTGGAACAATTCTTTCCTTTTATTTTCATTTCATCAGCTGAAAAAAATGCTGCAATGAAATGTACTGTGCACTACCACTGAAACAATAGCAATCCTTTACTGCTGAACAATAGAAATTATTCTTTTGTGATATATTTTAAGTATCAAGAATTTTCTTCCATCTTCCAGGACCATAATGTGAGAGTTAATAAGGACTCTGTTATGATCTTTGGTCAAATGAGATATCCTACATAATAACATGATAACCACAGTTGATAAAACTGCAGAGTTAATAACTGCTGAGAGATTAGAAATCAATTATCTCCATGTTCACACATTTTTATATACTTACAACGCCTTTTTCCCATATGACTGACATTCTGTCTTCCACACCATTCACTCCATTAGGGATTTTTGTGAAGTCATCTTTACCCAGAGCTTTCTGGCATATATCAAAGGTGCAATTGTCAGTCCCTGTCACAGATAGGTCATCACTACAGAGAAAAAAGTTAATTATGAATCAGAGCATGTATCAGACAATGCCATGTAGGAAAGCCCGTTCTAAGGCGGGGTAGACACAACCAACTATCCTTCAAGGAAAAGCTTGCCAGCCTGTCTTCTGTCCCATGCACCAAGAGCAGCTCCATGGTAACAGCCAGTTCCCCTGTGAAGTAGTTTTCTCTTCAGAAAATCCTCAGAAGAAACCAAGCACCAACATTAACACATTTAATCTGGATATGTCAAAGGTGTCCCACAAGGAGAGGACTGTCTCACGGAGCAAGCAGTTTGCTTTCATCCTCCTTTAGGGCAATTTTAGTCTGTGTCACTCCATATGCACTGTGAACTTACTACAGATCTGCACAACAATCAGCCAGTGTTCAGACACAACCTCACAGGCTCTTTGGTCAAATTAACCCTTTTGTGGAGTTAACTTTTATTGATAATGAAATACCAGCAAACCACACATCTTGTTAACTGTAGGTATTTGAAATATACTTCTTCTGAAGGAGATGTTATGAAGTACATAACTTGTATATATACACCTTCAGAAGTTAGCAGGCTTATTTTTTTATAAAATGTTCAAATTTCAAGTAAAAAAGTCAGCTGACAACAAACCCCAGAAAACCTAGCTGTGACCTCACTTTTTACATATTTCCCACTGCCTTAGTCTTACTGTCCTCCTGATCACGTTACAATTTTTGTTGCAGTAGCAAGGCAAGGCTCATTGAATAAAATCAAATGGGGCAGAAGGCCAGAAGAGTTCAGAGAAACAAAATCTGAAAACTGAAATGTTTTTCATCTATGGTTTCACCTTCCATTTCTCCTTCCTGATAATGTAACATTCTGTACTTAGAAAATCTCCAGAGCATCAATCAGTTATAGAATTTTCTGTCCATTTTGGTATCAGCTGTCACTCTTTGTTCACCTGCTTACTTGGCCAGTAAGTTCATGAGGAAACCGGGAGTAGATGGATCTGGTCTCAGTGGAGGCCCCATCACATATGCTGCAGCATGAGCCCAGTCTTTATTCCAGTAGTTGGTGCCATCGGTGCCAAGACTAGCAGCAATAGGTTCCCCATAAACGACTTTTCCTGAAAAATGTAAAGTCATTGTATCATCATCAAACAGCATAAAAATGCGTACCATGTATTTTCTCTGTTGAGGATCCTTTCGGTGTCAATGAATTTAAATTTGAATGAGTGCTTCAAATTAAACAGCAACATATGGAAGGATATAATAAACTAAGCTATAGCACAGTATCTTTGTTCTGAATGTTCTGCTGGTGATCTCACAATATATTTCCTTATAAGAACATTGCTTGGGCAATTTTTTTTAAGTAAATTGTTGACAGAAATATTACAATAGGTTTTACACAATTTTTACAAGACATAATTGAGATTTCAAAGGAACACAGTTCTCAGTTGCATTAATTATGTTCAAGATTCATACACTTGGTAACACTTTTGGTAACACCTTTTTAGTGCTCTGAAATTATTGATTATATAACAATGTAAGTTAATATATACAGCATACAGACTTTGCAAGGTGATATTTTCAGCTGTCAGGTTGTAATTGTTCCAGGAAGAACAACCTGGCACCAGACATTAACTAAAAAGTATAAAAACATTAGCCAAATCAAAAACTATAAGAAATTTATTTTTAGAAGCTATCTCCCAAATTTTAATCTTTAATTCTTTATTGCACAGTATTTTAGTTTCCTCGGAAGAGGATCAAAACCCAGATTGCCTGTTAGCCTTTGGACAGAGCTAACATATTTTAACTACTTTTTCCTCCTGCATAACATCGGTTTGAAACTCATCAGAACAAGATGTTTCATTCTCTGAGGAAGTTGTCCAGCCCCTTTGCAGTCTGTAGCTGGCAGCTGGTTATGCCCCCAACCACAGTGGTCACTAAAGAATCAGAGTGAGCTGGGACACACTCACTCATAAGCTGTTTGGTGTAGGTTAAAGGCAGCCTCTACTGGATCCCCACAAGAGCCTTCTCCCTCCCCTGCTCCCTACAGATAGGGCATTTTGTTTTGGATCTCAGATTGTGATACAAGACAATGACCTTTCGCTGTCTTTCTGCTTATAAGTCATACATTCCTGGTGCTGTTGGAAAACAAGAAAGCAAACCTTTGCTGACGTCTCTCTATAAATTGGACTCCTGTATTTCTGTGAGTTACATAATTATAACTCCTACACTAGCATAGGTAGCCACTGAGGAGCTCAATTCTTTACAAAATATGTTTCCCATTACAGTAGTGCCTTTATTTATATTACCAGTGCTAGACTTGCGAAAATTCCTCATATTATTTTATTTCTATGTGGCTTCAAGGCCTCCACTGACATTACCGTATTATACATTTACTTCAAGTATGACATAGTACAACATTTTCCACAGCCTAGACTCCCTATTAGCATTATTAATTTCATACAACCACCTTAGCATGTTCCAACATACTGAATATGCGTATTTCATATTGATGTTTTGGCTTGGAGCATTCTAAACTTCTAGTCCCACTTATCTATACATATTAGAGATTTACACTTGGGCTCAGAGGGACACCTCCATTTTTTAGACTTAAAATCATGGCTTAGGCAGTTATTTATGGGATTTGGCATTTTATATTCACAACTTAAAGCACCAACTATGAAGCCATATGTGGAAGTGATATGATCTCTCACTATGTGTGTAGGTTTGAGTCAGATTATTGTTTTCCTAATTCAGAGCTGCTGCAGAAGTCAGCGTCTTCTCTGACTCTTGCAGGAGACCTTGGCTTCGACTGGGTAACTCCAAACACTGTATTTGAGGACAAGCTGCCACAAATCTAGGTGTACACAAAAAATTCTAGTATATATAACTAATCTGTCATATTTACCTATTAGACTTCACATATTTTTTGTGACCAAAGCCAGGAGAAAGGAGAGGGAGGGGAAGTGTGTTGTCTGTCTTTCATACTGCATCTAAACAAGCTAAAAAAATCTTCTGTCCAAAGTGAACCTAAACTACAAATCCTTAGTACATAACTATAAATTAATAAAGTTAAAATTGCAGGAAAAGAGTAAGTTTTTACCTTCCATAAATAATTTTCTTATCTCAGTTTCACAACATGAAAGTGAAAATGAGTTTCCAAGCTCGCAGTTGGATATGTTGAGTTGATTCTAACTCATGTACCACTGCTGATGACACTGTATTTCTGCAGTCAGAATTTGATTTGACCCGCTCTCTTTGTTCCCATGAGTGGGAAGGAGTAGAGGTTATTTCTACAAGTGATTTTGAGTCTGAATATTGCAGTTTCAACAGACTACCTTTGGACAATTGTGTTGACTATGAAATTTCTTGCATTAAATTTGGGCCAGGACTACCCAGACTGAAGGGGACAGTAATATCAAGATTCTGCTTTAATCCAAATAACACAGAAATTCTGTGTTAAGGGTCTTCAAGCTCGACTTGCTTCTGCCTATAGGCAGAAAAATAGAGTAATGTGGTAATAAAGTGTGCATTTCCATTAGTTATGTTTTCCTACATTCCATTAAAAAAAAAAAAGTAAACAGAAAGTGTTCTGCTCTTTTGTTTTTCTGACATCTCTGAGTAGCTGGGAAATAGTTGTAAAATAGCTGAGAAATAGATGCCCAAAGTGGCTAGCAAGAGCTATTTTCACCGAGATTCCTTTATAAAAAAGAACATTCATTTGTAATTTATTTTATCACCTATCAGATGATAGGTGATACAAACTCAAAAAGATTTACAATATTGATAAATACCAACTAACATTTTAAAGTTTGAAAAACTGGTCTGTATGTGCTTATTCTAGTAGAAGTTTTAGAAGCACTTAAGATAAGGTCATATGGGGTAAAGATACTCACCAGCTATTCTCTGAAAGGAGTAGAACTGCGAAGCAGGGTTTATTGAACCAGACATAGCATTCCTTCAATAAGGATTTATACAGTCTGTGCCTGGTCTGTCCAGCATGACACAGCTAAAATGTTGGCATTTTTAGTTACACTCAGAATCAGCTTGAGAGTCTGCATACCCTCAGCTATAGTCATACCCTTTCTCTCACTAAGAGGAGATATAACACATGACTGATGGTGGGGACCAACCTGGAACACATAAGGAGGCTTCTTGGAATCTGGCCAAGTACATATTTTTTATGCATTTTTTTAAAAAAGAGAAAACTTTTAAAAATTGGCTTTTTAAATAATATTTTGCTATCCAATTCTGATCCCTACTAGAAAGTCTTCTTTCCCTGGCTGTAGCAACACAGTTACATGAGCAAAGGGACATGGTCTTTAATCATCATACTGGATAATATTTAAGGTCCCCTCCAACCCAAACTATTCTATGATTCTATGGTCTCAAGCTTTTAGCACACTTAAATTGAAAGTATTTTTTAGGGGGAGACAATATAAATCGTCTATCCTTAAATCACATTTTATTAGCCTTGGTTTCTCCATAAGCATTTCTGAGGGATGCTCAGAAATGAGCATTCTGAGGGGTGAAAGGGCCACATCAATTTTCCCCAGTAAGTTCATATCATGTAACCCTAACAAGGAAAACGAGCTGCACTGCCTGATACCAGTGCTCTACAGCCTTGTCTTCTCACTGCAGATTTTACGCAACAGCAGGAGGATGATCCTTTTTGTCTTGCCACTTAAGAAAATAAGACTGTGATGCACACAGATAGATCAGACTGCCCTTCTGTAGAGGAATACAATTCCCCTATTTCTATCAAGATTCAAGGTCATGTTTCACACCTGAATGAAGCAACAGGCCACCTAGATAAGCCAGGACAGTTCTGTCAGAGAGGTGCTCTCTTTGACCTCTCAGTAGGGAAGAGATGAACTATTGCTTTTGACAAGGAGGCTGATAGGGCTGGGGATCATGGGATTATGTCTCTCTCCAACACAGTTTCAGTGTGGAAATTTTGATTTTCCTGTTGAATATTTAATAGTTATTATTGATGCACAAGAAAAACTTCCTGCTAGAATCTGCAGGTGTCCTTCGAGGAGTGATGTTGCTGGAGATCAGAACAGGCATAGATTGTGAGGTTTGGCATGGAGAGGAGAAAGAAAGACTTCCACTCATTTGATTCTCCTAAAGTTTTCTTAATGTGGAATAAGAACTCCTACTATCCCTTTATAGTCTGCATGACTGATTCTAGCCTTTAAGATCAGAGCCATAGATCACTGAAGACAACAGAATTATGCCTACTGTCTTCAGCAAGCTGTATCAGGCCTTCCATCTCTAAAATTATTTTTCACCTTGTAAAATTAAATGAGGGACAAAGAAGAATTTTGTTCTGACATACATTTTTTTACTAGGAAAATCACCATCCCATAGAATTTGAGAAGAAATGTTTCAGTTCTGGCATCATACTGTCACCCAGAAAATAGATTTTACTGAAGATCAGTCTCCCCCCTTCTGAGGTCAGTGATGGAATTGGAAGGGATATCAATCTTTCTCTGACAAGGGCAGGTATGAATATACACACATACATTGTACTTCATGCTAAGTGAATTTGCACCACAAAAAGCAGAAATTGTCCCAATTTCTTCTTTTTCCATATCAAAGAATCATACATCTATCATCAGTTATCCAACTGGCACTGCAGACTACTCTTACAATAAATGCCTAACAGTATTTTACAGTATTTGCTGTCAGCATTAAATTCTTTACTTGTATGGTGTATTATAAAACACCACCTCCTATCTCATGTCTTTCCTGTTCACAGCCAGTGTTTCATCTTTAATCTGGATTAAAGACTTTCATGGTTTATTGTGGTTAATATTCACACTACACCTGTGAATGTACAAATAACTGTGCACTGATGGATATAATCCACATTCCCAGCAGCACTGTCATCTAGTGGAGGAATCTAATATAGCACAGTATCTTAAGGTGTGCTAGTAAAATATATTCTGGCAATTTGAGAATTCAGAAAATTATTGATTTANTACCTTGAGTCCTGACTGATTTCCCTTAGATCACTGTTAAATTCTTCTAAAACCTTCAATTATTGCTAAGTCTTACCAGAAGTCATAGACAATACATGTTCTTCATAAACATATCCATCTATCTTATCACAACAACATCAAACTGGCATTGATTCACCAAGCTCTTATTCTCTGCATTTTAGTATTAATAATCCATGCCACTTATGAAGGTACTATCTAAAGTGAGGAAATAAGGAAGATGAGATCCGTATGCAATTCATGCTAAGTCGGTTGAAAACAAGGTCTAAATGCAAAAGCTGTAAGAATGAAGTAAAAAAGATGTAAAAAGATTAGAAGGACAGAAATTCCATGAAGTTTTACATTTTCCAAATCATGGCCTTCTGTCCTGCTTCTTCCACCTAGATAATGTCTCCTCACAGTGCTGTGGTTCCACAGGTTGCTCTGGATGAATTTATAGGTCAGGAGATAAAACATCTTAAACACCTACAGCCTTCGGGCTGCTTCTAGTCTGCCTAACAGATGGTCAAGAAGGTCAGGCTTCCTTGGCTGACCAGAACTATTAATGACTGCTGCAGTGCAAACCTGAGAAACCCTGCACTGGAGGGAAGTCATTGTCTTCATCGCCGTGACTTCTAAATGCCCAGTGAATAGGAGTTGTGGTCATGTCATGGCACTCTCTGTAAAAATATGGTGTGGTCTCTGTTGTAGGATTTCTCGTCTAGTTGGCTGTAAAGTCTTGCAGACTCAAGGGAGGGCAAGCATTTCTCATCTCGCACTAGCTGCATCACTTTTAATGTGATAATGTCCTGGTCACCGCTTTGATATGGGAGGTACAGTATGAACAGAAAAAAGTTTCATCTGGGGAGAATGGGAAGTCTCAGTTCCAGTTGCTGCTCTGCCACACTGCTCCCCTTGGACCCAACAAGACATCCACTCAGTTTAGAAATCCAACTCCAAGAAATCCACCCATATTCTGAGTCTTATGGCATCCATAACAAGTAGGACACTGATGCTGTGTTCAGTTTTCCATGACCCTTCCTCCAACACCATTGTCCAAGAATAAAAGAATTAAGACTTTTACCTTCTCTTCGTGCATTACTTATCACCATTGCTGAAGATTTACTCATTACATGGACTACATAAAGGGGGCAGTTTACAGCATTTGCTATGGTAATTGCTCTCTGTGTAGCTTCAGCTTCCACTTCTTCAGGACGACACAGCTCATGACCCTCAGGGCCAGTTATTCCCATTGCCAGCATCTTCTTCGCACCCTGAACACCATACAAAAACATGTCAGTTAAAGTGTAGCTATGGTGTCATGAATATGCTGTCAAGTCAAATGGATTCTAAACCAATTAGTTCTAGGAAAAAAAAAAGCAGCGATGATTTTTTTTGCAAGACAAGTTATTGTTGTTTTATCTGAAACCAATAAATGCAGGTCTCAAAATATCTAAATGAATTCACAGAATACACTCCACTGGCTTGTAGGGATAAATCACTGCTTTTGAAAAATTGATTCCTCTCTCTCTTAAAAGACAGCAGCCCATAACTCTGATGAAAGTACTAACACCCACTGGGGAAAAAAAAAAAAAAGATCCTTACTAAGCACAAATACGTATATCTAGAGGCTTTGTCCCTTCTAAATTACAGGTGTTTAAGATTTGCTGATTTAAGAGCATTTAACAATAAATTAATTTCTGTTATGGGACCTGGGACAGAGTCAAAGCACTGGCAACTAAAACAGTTGAAGAAACTATTTTAGTATAGCCACTGCAGTTATAACTGGTATCTTGTATAACCAGTAGAGTTATACTCTCAGTGTCTCCATGCAGTGCTAGGGTGGCACTGGCAAGTGTGAAGTGAGGCTAATTATGCACAGAAGGATGTTGAAACTTTAGTGACCTGTCAGTGAAGCTTTCTCCATACTTCTGGATTTTTTCCCCTTAGACAAGCCAACTGTATTTGGAGAGACCTAGAGTTAGGACCATCTATGTTCCTGACTTTGATGGGCAAAATGTCAAATGCACCTGTGCAATTAGCTCCCCGTTCTCCGCATGGACTTGAGCAACTGCCCCAAGCTCCTTACACCAGGAAAAGGCTGCAAATAACTCCTCATCATGGACCATGTATATATCTTTATAGGCCATAAACATCTTGAAGGAGTTGACACCTCTGTTTTGAACAAGATTTTTCATTTCTTCCTTCACCTGAAAAATAGTAATTTTCAAAATACTGCAATTATACTTTACATGTTAGTAATATTGTTTAAAGAAATTGTAAGTGTAAAGGTTAAGCTTTTACTCACTCATCAAACATTCGTTCAGTACAAACAGCCCAAAGACTGACTTATACTATTTTCCTGCATCAAATTGATTCTCAAAGTATATAAATGAGTAGCACTGTGGTGCAGATGCTGGAGGTACAAGCTAATTGCAGGAATGGAGTATTTTTTGCAGAAGATATTGAAGCAGAATTTTATTCAGAATAAACCTCCTGATGTTGAAAACACCCAGTCCAATATTATAGCAAATGTATCCAACTCACACAACATAGACATTTGTGCAAAAGTGATTTTCAAAATTGGATTGTAATAGGCCTCATCTTCTGGCAAGAAACAGTGACAGAAAAGATCTCATCTCTTATAGCTTTGTCCTGGCTCTAGACAACATGAAGCTTTTCTTGTCAAATAAAATACCTCCAAAATGCTAAATGCAAGCCTATTTGGTTTTTTTTTTTTCTCTTGTGGTCACTCCTTGATAGGGTTCCTAGCTTCTGCTAGGGTCTGTAAAGCCCAGAAAAGCATTAAGTCCCAAAGAAAGATAGACACAAATTTTAGTCCGAAGCCTTCTATAGTTAGCTGGAGCCACACACTATGTAACTGGGCTCTCCCTTCCCAGTAAAACGATGGTGACAATAATTGACATGTAACTGTAATACTATTACAGTTTCCATGGGATTAATTCCTTTCAAAAAGTAAAACATACTTTTCATCTTCTTTCTAATAATATGTTTGGACTTGCCCAAGAAAGGTGAGAGTGATACAAAACTTCAGGAATTTTTTTACTTATCCAGAGG
Organism: Pitta sordida; assembly: GCA_013390025.1. Lineage (NCBI taxonomy): Eukaryota > Metazoa > Chordata > Aves > Passeriformes > Pittidae > Pitta > Pitta sordida. The sequence goes on along the minus strand of WEKX01000016.1, from coordinate 74,704 downwards.
AGGTATGGGAGCATATCTTGAGTGCGAATTCTCAAATAAATACCTGACATAGGACCCTGCTCTGGCACAAATGTAGAGGCATGTAATTTATTCTCTTCTTTCACTATTTACTATGATTAAGGGAAGACATTGTAAAGAATGTATGGTTTTAATCAATACTTCAAAATACTTAATCAAATCCTGAGGAGATGAGAGCTAATCAGAAGGGCATGAAATATCAGTCTTCTTCACTAAGGTCTTTTACAGCTACAAAACATCAGAATTTTCTATTTATTTCAATCAGAGCCATTAGAAACAGTTAAATTCTTAATATAAACCAGAACTTTTCACTGATTTACACATCCCTGGTTTTGTTGGATTTTTCAGTACAATTCTGCTAAGGCTGTTTCAAATGCACATTACTCAGACTTCACTGGAGAATTTATTTAATGTCTTTGCTTTAAGTTAGAAACTGTGGTCAGCCTATTTTAGCATTCCATACAGAGAATGTCAAAGATGTGTAGTTTGCAGAGTGAAGACTTTGACACATATAATTCAAAAGTTAAAAATTAGAGGAAGTACTCATATTTAAAAATGGAATTTGCTTAATATATCTGAATACTGGTGCATAGTTCTCTGAGAATCAAAAAGTATCTTGTAAAACATCAGTCACATTCAGATAGATAGCAAGTACATGAAAAATTAATTTATTCAATAAAGTTACAGGCTATTAGGACACATTCACTCTAAAAGGATGATTCTCCCATATGTAAATTCCAAAAAGGATTTTAGATGATCTCACTTTCAATTTATTCTTGGCTCCAGTCCTGCTTTACTTTAAGGGAATATTACTGCAGTTAGCCAGGAATAGAAGTCTTCCTTTACAAATGAAGTAAAGTACTATATTTTTCATGTATAACTTTATTAAAAAAAACCCCATAAAATTAATGCCAAGACTCAATGAGAGCATAACATATCAAGTGTTCAACTAATAAAAGACCAAATTATTGCAAAGATTTCTTTTGCCCTGTGCCCTGACTGGTCTTGGTCTTGCACAACACTACCTATAAATTTTTGTCCAAAAATACAGACTATCTGCAAACTGTCTTTATTTTTTCCTATATATGTACTTTTTGAAGAGTGTGAGCTACTTAAAATGTTGTTTTTATTCACAAAAATACTAACGATTACACTGCCAGCAAGCTGTACTTAGCATATGGGGACTAATTCAAAGCAGGTGCAGTACGAATTCATGGAATTGAAAATCAGCTCTTGTTTCTACCTTGTTGCTCCACCACGTAACAGCCACATGCAGCGAATAATCACAGCAGACTTTAGGGTCTGCCCAGCTTTTCCATGTATCAAAAGCCTCAGTAAGAGAACAGCCTTTCTGGGGGATGGCAAAGTCGATGATCATAGTGGTTCCTCCTGCTATAGCAGCCTGAAAAGAGGGAAGTCAACATTTAGGAATTGGAGAGAGTCACATTTCCTCCCGCCCCCTCTAACTCCTTGTGCAACAATTAATCATGATACACTGAAAAGCCAAAACCCACTGATGAGTTTCCCTGAACTTGCAAAATGATCATGGGGGTTAATTTCAACTGCTTTGAGGTAGACATTCTCAAAAAGTTATTCAGGAGAATCATAGTGAAATTCTAAGGCTGAAAGGAAAATCTTTCGCACTTATCCTAGATTCAGAGACAAGTTAGTACAGTTCATGCATCAGTGATCTTCTTTAAGTGTGTGGAATGACAGAGAAAGAAGAACACCACCAGCCCATAGTCAACTTGAGAAATGTTTCATCAGAATCTATATGGGCAATAAAACAAGTCTGTGTGATGGGGAAGTATTAAGGGTCAGATACATAATGAAAAAATAATAGATTCACTTTGAACATATAATCTGAAAATCCCCAGACTCTTTTCTAAAATTCAAAGGATTGTAAAAGTGTTTTAAAGTTATTTTTATAATCATAGGAAATCATTTAGTAAAACTGCATAGCATATTTTTAAATAGAATGAAGTATTTATATTCTTCATATAAATGTTTTCAAGTAATTAATTAAATCAAAATATACACAGTTTAAAATTCATGCTATATTCTCTTTTTTCTAGATCAATCAATATCTTCCCCTCTGTTCACTTAGTACTCAGAAAAAAACCATGTCAGTATATCAGGAAAAATTGTCAGTACATCAGTATATTTTGCAAAAAGACATGTTTGGAGAGTGACATTTGTCAATCTGTGATGAATTCAGCCAAACATTTTCTTCAAGAAATTTGGTTCAAACTGTCAAATATTTTTCGGCAGGTCTGATTGACTTATTTCACAGAATCACAGAATCAATTAGGTTGGAAAATACCTCTGAGATCATCAAGTTCAGCCTTTGACCTAACACCAACTTGTCAACTAGACCATGGCACTAAATGCCACATCCAGTCTCTTCTTAACCTCTGGGGACAGTGATACCACCACCTCCCTGGGCAGTCCGTTTTACTGGCCAGTTACTCTCTCTGTAAAGAACTCCCTAATGTTTAACCTAGGCCTCCTCTGGCACAGCTTAAGACTGTGCCCTCTTGTCCTGCTTATGGTAGCCTGAGAGAAGAGAACAATACCCACCTCACTACAACCTCCTTTCAGGCAGTTGTAGAGAGTGAGAGCCTTCCCTGAGTCTTCTCTTCTCCAGGTTAAATAACCCCAGCTCCCTCAGGACTCCCCATAAGACTTAGCCTCCACTCTCTTCACCAGCCTTGTTGCCCTTCCTTTAGACATGATCCAGCACCTCAACACCTTTCCTAAATTGAGTGGTCCAGAACTGGACACAGTACTCAAGGTGCAGCCTCATCAGTACTGATGCCAGTCCTCGTTGCCAGCCTATTCTTGATATAGGCCAGGATGCCATCCGCCTTGGCCACCGGGGCACACTGCTGGCTCATGTTCATCCTGCTGTCAATAAATACCCCCAGGTCCCTTTCTGCCTGGCTGCTCTCCAGCCACTCTGTCCCCAGCCTGTAGCACTGCAATGGGTTGTTGCGGCCAAAGTGTAGGCCCTTGCACTTGGTTTTGCTAAACCTCATACTGTTGGGTCTGCTCCATCAATCCAGTCTGTCTAGCTGCCTGTGCAGAGCCCTCCTACCCTCCAGAAGATCGACACTTGTTCCCAACTAGGTATCACCTGCAAACTTACTAATGGTGGACTAAATCCCCTCATCTAGAACAACAATAAAGATAATAAACAGGACTGAGCCCAACACTGTTCCCTGGAGGACACCACTAGTGATTGGCGGCCAACTGTATTTGGCACCCTTCACCACCCCTCTCTGGACCCAGCCATCCAGCCAGTTCTTAACCAAGGAGAGAGTGCACCTGTCCAAGCTGAGGGCTGCCTGCTTTTCCAGGAGGGTGCTGAGGGAGAGAGTGTCAAAGGCTTTGCTGAAGGCCAGGTGGACTTATTAGTTAAGCAGGATTTAGAACTAAAGAATATTTACAGATTTCAAGAAAAAAAAATCATGGGTTCCACAACACCACTCAATCCCTAATATCTTCTTTCCCCATTCTTTGTAAAGAGAGGTGCCTTTAGGCTGGATGTTAGGAAGAGGTTTTTCGCAGAGAGAATGATCTCTCATTGGAATCTCACTGCCCAGGAAGGTGGTGGAGTCGCCATCCCTGGAGGTGTTTAAGAGAAGACTCGATGAGGTGCTTAGTGACATGGTCTAGTTGGTGGGAGGCTTGGATGGATGGAGTGTGGTGCCCATGGTCCCATGTTTGTGGGCCTGATCTCTGGGTGGGCATTCGCTTGGGAGTTGGACTAGATGATTCTGTGGGTCCCTTCCAACTCAGAATAACCTGTAACCTGTGAACCTGTGAATGGGCAAATCTTAGCTAATCATTGTAGCATATTTTGCAACAGTTGGAACACAACTCTCTTTCCCTGATTTTCTTGCCAAAATATTTGTCAGATAATGAACTTTAGTGAATAGCTCTGAACACTTTCCGCACTTTGACCTGGGTTAAGAAGGTGCACAACATTTAACTAGACGTCTGATCACTAAACTGGATCTAGAATCTTCTTGTAGGCACCAAAGTGACTGTGTGGACATCCTGCTTTGTGTATGTTTTGCAGCTTCCCTATCTAGTATCACAAGAAGTTATCCAAAAAGACCTCAAAAAAACCAATTACTTTCTGCTTTTTAGCAAACCCCAGTTCTGCTGTGAGAGGAACAGGATAAAACAGGCTATCTGAAGGTGCTGGCTAACAGACAAGCCAAGGACAATGTGATTCCTTCTGTAAACAAAGATTTCATTGTGCACAGCAAAGCTCTTAGAAAAGTGCCTTAAATTTTTTGGGAAGCTCTGTTTTTTAACTGTACGCAGATTATGCATAATACTGTTAATACAAGTAATTGGTACTCTATTCACATGCAAAGAATATAATGAGATCAGCTAAAAAGCTGGGAAAAACCCCCTACTCCAAGTGTAAAACTGAGAGAAATGAGTTGCTTCTAGATAGCTTATTTGAACTGGACTTGCAATGAGAGACACAGTAAGCTCCCAAGTGAATGACAGGAAAAAAGCTTGCATTCCCCCATACTAACAGAGGAGAAAAATCAGATTACTGTAGAAGTGCTCCAACAGCATTGGGGAATTATAATGTTGCTTTAGCTAATCTTCGCTCAGAAAATTATGAATCTTGATGCACGTACCAATGCACATTGTAGTTTGCATGCTGATAGGGTAAATGCTTGCCTTTAACACTTGCCACGTGCATCCAGAATAGTTTATGGAGGAACCCAAATAACACAGCAGTTGAAGGTGGACCTCTGAGTACCCCAGCTGCTTATAACAATGTCCTGTTCAAGGGACAGGAACTATTGCCTATGTGTGATTCACACTCTCTTCTCTCTTTTGGAAGTAATATTGAATAACCAGCAGTCATCCACCTCTGAGAAAGCCCAGATGTACACACAAGCACGCGTAGGTGCACCCACCTTGGTTCCAGTATAGAAGTCATCTTTTGACCTGCTACCCATAAAAGGGAATTCCATGTGTGTGTGAGTATCGATGCCCCCAGGGATCACCAGCTTGTTGGTTGCATCCAGCACTATGAGTCCAGTCGAGGGCTCCGGGTTTATGTTTGGTCCCACCTGCTGCACCACTCCATCCTCCACGTACACATCAGCCACCACAGAGAGGTCATCATTCACAACTTTTCCTCCCTTGATCAAAAGTCTCTGCTGAGCCTGGTTTTGGGGTGGCATGCCAGCCTAGAAGGTGAGTGAGGCCTCAGCTCAGAAAGTTGCTCTTGCCTGTGATTATTTCACTGCCCACCGTCCTCCCAGAGCGGCAGTTATCTCCAAATGGCCCTAAACACACATCACATCGTGCTCTTTAAACAAATACTGGAGGAGCTGCCCTTGCTATTCCTGGCAGCTCCACCTCCCACCTCCAGTGTGGCTCAGTGAGTCACGTGCTAGCAGAGCACTGGCACAGGGCCCTTTCTGCTCCAGACTCTGACCAGGGAAAGCAAAGCCAGGCTTCCAGGGGAGCCTGGCAGGTTTCCCATGGCACTTGCTGCAGCCTAATCCTTGCCTGGGGCTTTGCAATGTGCTGGGGTGCTTTAAAAATTTGTCCATTCATTGTCTTGTGATGCCCAAAGGTAACTCAAGCTCTTTGCACACACATTTGAGGAAACCAAGAGTGACCTGAGCTCCCTGCGGTCATGTCCAGGGAGCCTGAGAGTCCTGTCTGTGCAGAAGGGCTGTCAGAGTACAGCGCTGTGGTTGTTCAAGCTTCACATCCTTCTCAGCCGAGATGGTGGGAGTCCACTGTTCATCCATGGAACTGAGCCACCACTCGAGGACACTGTCCATCAGAAACTGCTCCTAAGCTGTTTCTCAGAAAATAATTTAGGGTACACAGCCCTCAGGATCCAAACAAAGTTCCCTTCACTCCCACTACTTGGACAGCACTGTGGCCTAAGGGGAAGACGGGGGTGTGTGCCAAGGTCCATGTGAAAGTCCCCTCTCGAGAGCTGATGCCTTGCTCTATTTGCCCCACCAATTGTGTGCTCTCCCTGCACTCCCCGTACCATTGCCTGCACACCCACTCTCAGCCCTGTCCAGCCCTGGCAGTAGCCCCTGGGCTTTGCCAGCCCTTCCTGCCTCCTCACCCCAGAGGGGCACTTCTGAGGGCCAGGGGAAAATCAAGACTTCTGAAGTGGGTTTCACACAGGGCTGGTGTGATCTCAGTGAGGAGATGAGAATATAGACCCAGAAAAAGAGGTAGGAAAGTAAAATCTAAAATCAGCTAAAATCTTGGTGCAGAAGAAAAGACCTGCTCTGTACCGCTTCAGATGTACCAGTTTCTATGGAATTTTCCTAATTCTCCCCTCCCATAACCCTAGGTTTGCACACTCAGCAGTGACACTGCTCAAGCGTGTCCCTAAATCTGCTGAGCACCTGCATCTTCATACTCTCACCTCTTCCAGTTCAGTGGCGATGGCATCAGCAGACAGAACATTGTCTCTGAGGGCTGTTAGAATGCGCACAGATACACTATCAAAAAACTACTTTGACAAATGATGTGAGATTTGGAAAAAACTCACCCTCCCATCGATGTGTCACCTTTGTTCCTTCTCTCATGACAGGTAAGAAAGCAGTACCATATATTAGCCTTTCTATCTGCTCATCCCAAAGTATCTTGTCATACGTCTCACTTTTGTGTGGTGGAACAGAGACCCACTGGGATTTATCACACCACACAGCAAGAGAAGAGGTCAAAACTTATCTGGAAAAGCAGAGAGAAAAACAAAGTGATGTGCCCCAAGGCTCCTGAGGCAGCCATGCAGTGCTGAACCAGCAGGAAATGGCAACCTTCACCTACCATGTCTCCAGCATTTAAAACTGTTAAAAAGACAAGGGTCAAGGTACTGTGATGGGAATTCAGACAGGAATTCAAGTTTGCTAATTACAATCGTATTGATGAGCCAGGAGCAGCTGAGTTTCAGCAATATGATTACGCAGATGAAGAGCCGGAGAATAAAGATGCAAGAGAAAAGTCAAACAATGGTGCTTTAAGACAGCAATTGTGAAGATTAGAAAGGGAGGGCAGAAGAGGTCCAGGTAGGCACCAGAGTGGGGCTGTACTTTGAATCTCTGCTGCTGCTAAGGCAATGAACTCCTCCCAACATGCAGATGGGCACCTGAACAGCTGGGCTGTCAGAGAGCTGAACATGCCTCAGGCGCAAAAGTTTCACTTTGTATAAATGAAGTGACCTTTGTTAAGTGATAAACGGGGGTAGCAAGTTCATTTGATCATTTGCAGTTCATATACCCGCCCCAATAGATATTTAATGATTTAACATTGAGCAGACTCCACAATATTCCCAGTATTTGTTGGCAAAGAGAATTCACCTTGAGGTTTCAGCATCAGCTCACTGCCTAAACTGCCAATCTAAAAGTCACTTACCACTTTTCTGTGGCCAATGATTACTTAGTATTTTCTAAGAAAGGAGTTTCTACATGACAAACCTAGTAACCTCAGACTATGCTCTTGGGCTAGTGGCAGGGGTAAAGTGCTCCTGATCAAAATTTTCTGCCAAATTGGGCAGATGGAGGTTCGAAGGCAAGTTAGTCACAGCAGATTATGGTATACACCAGGATTTTCAGTTCCCTTTCTGTGTGTGTTGCACAGGAAAGAGCTGACATAACTTTGACACCTAAATGCCCGAAGAATAGCACAGCTCAAAATCCTATTTATGCCTCTTTCTCAATGGCAACAGGCCTGAGCTCCATTTCTTCTCCCCTGATTTCCTCCTGGCTAATTTAGAGGTTTTTGGATCCTACTCTTGAATGTCTAAACCTTAACTGAAACTTCATGCCCACCCCAGACTGCAGAGCTACTCACAAACTGGCAACACAACTGAGTGTCAGGTCTTACAATAATGCTGTGCCTAAAAAAACTAAATTTACCTCACAGATGGTTTTGAACACATTAAATAAGGTATTAGTACATAACAACATTCTGTCTAAGCAGTCCTTTGATATAATCTGTTTGGGCCAACAAGATAATCTCATATCAGTTGCATTTACATATATTTTGTAAATATTTAATATATCACAGCGTAGCTCTCCCTGGAAACATGACCTGGAATACCACAGGTGGGACAGAAATAATCATTGTAACACTGTGAGAAGACAACTGGTGCAACAGGGCTTTTGGCTAGTAATTGGCTTTGTAGCCTTCACTTACCCTCAAAATATTTTACTCTTTTTATCTTTCTCTTGGCAGAGTTTAAAACAAATACTTGCTCTGTAGTCAGTGGCTGACTCTGCACCATTATACTGGTTTGTGCTGGAGAGAGTTAAATGGGTTCATAGTAGCTGGTATGGGGCGGTGTTTTGGACTTATGCTAAAACCAGTGATGATAACAGAGGAATGCACTGCGTCTCACAGTGCCCTGTCAGCAAGGGGGCTGTGGGTGCACAAGGAGTTGGGAGGGAACACAGCTGGGACAGCTGATCCGAAACGATCACAGGAACCACAGACCACACATAAGGCATCATGCTCAGCATATAAAGCTGGAGGAAGAAGAAAGAAGGGGAGGGACATCTGACATAATGGCATTTGTCCTCCCAATTCAGTATTAGGGGTGATGCTTTCCTAGAGATTGTAGATTGGAGAGAGGAGAATGAAGCCCTTGTTTTGCTTTGTTTGCATATGCGGCTTTTGCTTTACCTCTTAAACTTTCCTCATCTCAAATCCATGACTTTTTACACTATTACCCTACCAATTCTTTCCCACATCCTGCAGTGGGGAGAGTGAAGGAGCAGCTGTGCAGTGCCTAATTGCCAGCTGGGCTTAAAACACAATTGTGCAAAGAAGTGTCCTGTTAGGAAACATTTACTCATCCTAAAATATTACATAATAGTTCAATAATTTAAGAGACACTGCAGAAAGACTCCCTGAATTTGTTGAAACATATGCTAATGATTTTGTTGTCTTCACCAAAACAAATAATCCTAGAAATCTAAGCATTGGAATGTCTTGGTTAGTGTAGTTATCCCAGAAGCACAACTATACAGTTTTCTCTGTAACCTAACAATTAACTGATTCCATTTGAATAACCCAGAAGAAAACAAAACCACATCTATTATTCAAAAAAGGAAATCACTTCAGCATATTAATAAATAGGTTTGCAAGAAATGGACAACTGAAGTTTGAAACACCTGGATTTTGAAGATGTAATCTAAAAGTCATTACAATGCAGGCATAAACATCCACCTTCTCCTGGAACCTTTAACTGCCACCACCCAACATAAAACGCTATTAATTTTTAACTTCTGTTTTAATTATCCCATCTTACACTTCACTTTGCTTTCATTTTTACATCTTTCCTACCATATCCCATTTCTGAAAAGTTCTTCTACCATCAGTCTTCAGCTTTTCTTTAACCCAAGGACCCTTTACTGGCATTAAACTTCAAGTGGAGTGGAGCTGAAATTTACCTCACAGGAGATGCAGATAAACAGGCTTCTAAACAAACAATAAAGACATTTTGTGAAGGAAATCAGAGATTGATAATGAGCAGTGGGGAGAAAGCTCAGATAATGAAAATGTGTTATTAATTGTATTTTTGACAACTTTCCGTCAAGGAAGAAAGACTGGACCATGAACCCCATATTCAATTCAAGAAAACTAACAGAAAGGATACACACAACTGTTAATCATGCTGGATAAAGCATTTGGATTTGGAGAATTGGTGCAAAGATGTGTCAGTTTGAGGTGAACTCTGGATTTGAAGAAGGGAAAAAATGGTTATCTTTTCTCATATTCAAAAAGTCAGAAGGACTTTGAATGCTCAAGTAGGCATTTCTGTGCAACTCCTATCAAGAATTCATAGGGCCTTTTCACCTGAGATTTACTTTCACACTCCTTTCTGTGAATGTAATACTCTTTCAATAAAATCAGATGGTCTACATGTGATTGTACCTTGGAAGTCTTCATAATTGTAAGAACACTCAAGGTGACCCTTGTCAAAACCTCTCAGCTCATTTTCAGAACAATCTGGTGCTGGCTGCTTTCATGGACCACAGACAGCAGAACCAACAAGGAGAAAAGAATGATCAGTAACCCAGTAGAGGAACTCTAATACTGTGCTCCTTGGTCTTTCCACTAATCACTGGCTCAAAAAGGGTCGAATAAAATGTCCACTGACTAAATACCTGCAAGGCAGTTCAACTCTCGCATTTAAATTCTAAGTCTCGGGACATTCTGTGAAAAACAGACTCACCATATCTGTCAGTTACTTCTTGGCGGACAATATCAAAGAAGTGGAGATCATAGGTGGGATTTTTCCAACTCCAAGAAACATAACCACAGAAGCACGGAGATTAGCTGTGTTTGGAAACAGAACTATGACTGCTGGCCAACATACTAGGCAAGAGAAAGCAAACCTGAGCATCTCAGTTCCTCACCGTATCACTGCAGAAATTCCTCAAGCCTTTGACACGGTTTCCCACAATAAGCTTCAGGAGAAACTCGTAGAGCATGGACTGAATAGAAACATTTCATGCTGGGTTAGGAATTGGTTGGACGGATGAGCTCAGAGAGTGCTGGTGAATGGTGCCACATCCAGCTGGCAGCCAGTCACTAGCGGAGTCCCACAGGGATCAGTGTTAGGCCCAGCACTGTTCAACATCTTTATGGATGATATGGATGAGGGAATTGAGTCCATCATCAGCAAGTTTGCAGATGATACCAAGCTGGGGGTAAATGTTGAACTGCCAGAGGGTAGGAGGGCCCTTCAGAGGGACCTTGACAGGCTAGAGAAATGGGCAGACTCCAATAATATGAGGTTTAACAAGACTAAGTGCCGGGTTCTTCACTTCG
>WEKX01000016.1:25368-63807 GCA_013390025.1 Pitta sordida | reverse complement strand
CCTGCTAGACTGTAAGGGATCTAGGTTGGTGTTACGCTCTGGGATGTGCTCTCGGTCTCTGTACGGGTGTTAGGTGGTGAGTTGGACTAGATGATCCTTGTGGGTCCCTTCCAACTCACAGTATTCTGTGATTCTGTGATCCTGTGTATTGCTCATGTTTTTCCCGTGATGCACCAGAACCACTTCCTTCAGCTGTGGCTGCAAAGGTGATTACCTAACCATAGGAAAGACAATAGGTTTAAAAAAATAAATTTTACTAATTGTTTTTTCCTCAATTTTATACAACTGTATAAATGCCCCAAATTATATCTGCATATCTGTTGCCGTGCCTTTAGATGCACAACTACAGTGGTCCTCCAGAATTAGTGGGGGTTCAGTTTCGAGCAGGTCTCACGAGTCACAGAATCCATGAAGATAGCAAACACGAGTATTCAATTAGGCCCCACCTTTAGCCACACCCCCTCCACTAGTAAGGTCTGGAGGCTGGTCATGGGAGTGTGGCTCGCTCTGTAGCGCCTCATTAAAGCGGAGGAAATGCCTTTTGCTGCTTCCTGGCCATGGAAACTTGGCTCCTGGATGGGAAGTGCATTTCCGAGTACAGAAACCCTGCAGCACCTGGCCTGGCCAGAAGCCCTGAAGTCAGTGTCTGCCTCCCATGTGGAGTCAATTGAGCGTGGAGGCTCATGCCACTGTCCTTTTCCTGCCGTGTCTGTGCTGGGTTTTATTGGGGTTTCTGGTTACTGGTGTATCTCTCATGTTCAAATATGGTGGAGGCATCGCGCCACTCCAGAGTGGGACCCTGGGGAATGGGGTTGCTGCTGGGTGTGGCGGCGGTGTTGGTACTCTGGTGCTCAGCAACGGGAGCTACAGCTCCCACTCTCAAAGGGGCTGCAGTGCACCCAACCAGCACTTGGGAGAGGGCTGTGATGCAAGCAAGGCTGCGACACATGTGCTGCTGCTTTGTTTGGGGGCAGGTGCTTTGTTTGGGTTTTCTTTTTCTGGGAATGCGAGTCCTGAGCGAAGCTTCCAAATTTCTGGCAGGGGTGGTGGTGTGAGCAGGCAGAGCTGAGCTGGGGTGCAGAGCCAGGGCAGTTGCAGAGGTTGCGCCCCGAGTCTGCCACCTAGCAAAGGGATACACAGCTACATTCGCAGATGCGAGCACTACAGCTGTATCCACGATGGTTACACCACTGGTCACTGGCTTTGACCTCCCTTTCAATCCGTAGCAGCAGAAGGGAGGGCTTGGCATGGGAGGGGTTTCCCCTTTGGAGCAACCCACTGCAATGGGAGCAGACCAGCAGTGTGGCAGCAGGGGTCCGCGTCCCACCAAGGCTGTCTGCAGGAGCGTGGACTGGTGGTGGCTGCACAGGGCAAAAAGCAGGTGGCTCTCTGTGATCTTCTTCTGCTGCCGCTCCTCAGAGATGCGTAGAGTGAGTGTGGATGGGTGAGAGGAGCTATCGCAGCACTGGAAGACAAATGCATCCCACACCAGGAGCCCCCACAACCCTCCTCCCTGCGCCTGCTGCCCCAGCCCGCAGCATTTTCCCCTTCTCTCTTCTACCTTCCCTCTACACCTCCTCCTCTCCTCTCGTCCGCCCCACACATCCTAGAAGAGACTGTTTAGTATCAACTGTTTTAAGTGTTTCTGACATGGCAATAAACATCTACAAAAAAGACGAAGTATACATACATACTGCTGCTGCCCAGAAGGAACTTTTTAGTTTAGGCAGTGCGGGGGGTTCTGCCGCCAGGACCAGGGATTGGACTCTAATGTAAGGAGCCTGTGACACTAGCGCCAGAACACATCAGGCTACATTGCTGATGTCACAGCGGTGAGGCCAGAGCTGAGGCATGATTCTGAGTCACTGGCTCCACTGCCGCCTGCCTGGGAGCACCTGGGGATTAAACTTCCCGTCTGCTGCCACCCCAGGATTGTCCCTGGTGGCAGCAACCCTCTCCTGCCATCCCTTGCTTCCCAGCGGCACAGTGTCTGGAAGCGCTAGCATGGCCCCAGTGCCTCCATGCCAGTCACGCAGCAGCACTCCTGACTTCATGGAGATGCTAGCGGTTCCCCTTCCCCCTAAATGGTGAAAATAAAGGATGGACGGCAAGTCTGGTGTGCGGTGACAGTAGGCAGGACCAATTTACATATTCATGAGCTCATTGTATATTCACAAACTGAGTGAGTTCGCGGTACGTTCTACACGCGAGAAAGGCTGCACAACTCACAGAAAAATGAACCGCAACAAGTTGGATCCACGAATATATGGATTGTGAATATGCAGGGGATTACTGTATTTGGTTGCAAAGGTATGAATGGAAATACTACAAATTTGTGCATGGATATTCACGACGATTAGCTAAATTTTTTTAATGCCAAATGCCCTTTCACAAAGCGTGATGAGAAATCAGCAACCAAGATTGCATATAAAGCAACGTCTCCTATTTTGTCACTCAGTAACATGGGAAGTCTTGTCTATCTGAATTCTTAGATGGTACTTCAGTTTAGTAAATACTACATTCTCTTCCCCCAAGTTAGTATTCACCAAAGACCATAGTGAGGTATTGCATGTGAACAGAAGCCTAGACATATTGACATGAATGTTGTACTATAAAACTTCTCTATATCAAATTAATAGTTATGGGCGTCAATTAACTTTCATGAGGGAAAGCTAACTACAATAGTGAAATCCCAACAGAGGATAGAAGGGAAAGAGTTTTAACTATCAGTCTGCTTACCTCTCCGTAATTTCAGTGTTTTGGGTAAGGGACAAAACAGATGTCTCCCTTGTCCTTTCAGAACATATCCCATTTGGGGCAATTGCATTGTAGCATATATCCTGGAGGACATTTTCAGAAACCCACAAGGGAGGAAGAAAAAAGATAAGAGTCAAAAACACTCCCCCAGCCTGAGAGAACACACTCCACAGAAAGCTTCATCCCAACAACAGGAAGATTAAAGCTGTTGACAAAAAAAGATTCACAGAAAATGTGCAGCACTTCCTCATCACAACTATCACAGTCAAACAGCTGCAGGAGAATGAAGCATTCACTTTTCAGACAGGAAGCAAAAACTCATCCTGGTAGTAAAAGCCATGATTTGATCTGCCGCAAGTATTTAATATAAAGATTCACTGAAAAAGTATTTGAGTTCTAACTTGAACTGTGATTTCCCTAGACTTTGACACAAGTTCTTGCTTTGGCATTCGGATAAAAAGTGGAATACGTGACACTGTAACTAATTCCAGCACCGTCTCCAGGAACCTGTTTTGAAAGAAGAGTTACTAGCACTGCTCACTGAAGTTGGACTGAAAATGGACTTTACTTTGTAAACAAAACAAGCCCTTGCAGCCTTGGAAGCTCAGCCCTTAATGTTTCATTGCAAATCAAATGAAAAAAAAGTCTGGTATCAAGAAAAGGAACAAACTCTTTCCATGCTTAAAACGCTTTACATGAGGAGCAAACTTGCCTCACAATAACCTTTCATTCTTCAAAGCTTTCAGATGAAAGTGATTTACGTATTACAGAAAGCAAGGTAATTCCACAGTAAATCTGACTTTTGTTCAAAATGCCCTAGCATTGTAGCATAGCTAAATCAAGAATCAATTAAACAAAACACTAATTCAAGCTCTCCAGAATGAAAAGAAATAGGGTAATAATGACTTATCAGAAGTCTCAGTACAACCAAACTAAATAAACGCAACCTCAATCACTAATACATTACCTCAGAAGTGATAATTTCTTTCTGACATCAGCAAGAAAAAAAATCACTGCAACAAATTTGCCTCATACAAATATGAATTTTATTTACAATTTTCCAAATTTTCAATCAAATCCAACTTCTTGGTTAAATGTGTAGCATTTCTCCTTTAAAACAAATTAAACATTGTGTTCTTTTTACATCTGCAATATGGAGTCCATAGGTACCTGCTATTTGGGGCATCTAATGGAACAAATTTAGATCACCACGTGTGTTTAACACCAAAGGTATTCTGTGAAGACTCTTTCTTCAAAATTTTTCTTCCTCAGAGACAAGCATTTCTATAACTACTTTCTAATTACAATTAATTAGGAAGGTTTAAAACCCCGGTATTTTATACCAGGAAATACCGTTCACACGTATTTCAGGGTGCGTTACCATGTTCCTATTGCAAAGTTGCCTGCTCTATTAAGCAATGCTACTGAAATCAGACTAAAGATTGCCCACAGATTTAGATATTATTCAATGTGAATAAAAATGGCCATTGATGACTTTTACTCGAGTATGTGTATATATGGGCCAACCTGTACCTGATCTGGTACCAGTGTGATGTGATCTGTTCTGAAACTTGAAACCACATGGGTCATCATAATAAAATTTTTTACAACTGTATTGCACATAAGGTTCCTCAAAAGCACAAATCTACATAATTGTGTCCTGAACTCAGAATTTACCTGCTAATGCTCATGAAAAAATCAACCAGATGGCAAAATCATTTATTTTTCTCATCCCAGTGTCTGCGAATGAAGAGAAGAGGGAGAAGATATATACACTTTGGAATCTATTCAATTGTTTGTTTCTTCTGCATGTGATTTGTACTTCAGAAATGAAGATTTAAAAAAATAAAAAGCCAGACAGACCTTGGATTTATCTTTAAAAGTACCTCAAAAACATAACAAAAATTCAATTTAATTTTGATACATATTAAAATTTTAGTCAGTTCTGCCCAACAGCATAACACGACAGAAATGCACAAGACTTTAAACATGCTTTAAAATGACATTCAACAAAGTATTTAAAATTTAATAAATAGCATACAATCACACACAAATACATTTCATACCGGATCTTTAAGCCTACTAAAAACAGACTGGCAAAGAATAAATAAAACAGTAGTTGACATTTTTCTTTTTAAAAAGTGTAGTTTCTTGTTGTCACACTTGTAGCCACATATTAACCTGCTTATCACAAAATTGGAAGTTATGAGTTTTTTTCTCACTGATCTGTTTTGCTTCAACATGTAACATCATAAAAAAACACTAAAAGGGATTTCTTCTTATTTTTAAAACAACCAGTCTGCAACCAAGTAAACCAGTTTTTAAATACAACGAATAAATAGGGATTTATTAAAGCAAATTCAATAGCAACAAAAAGGCAACACCCCAAGAAAAGAGCCATGGAAATATATAGCCATTGCAATATTAGACAATAGTACTTAAAGTGATAGTGCTTGTGCACTAAGCTCATTAGAGACTGTAATATGATTTTAGTGCAAATCCCTTGAGTCCAAACAAGCTTTATGCCCTACAGTATTAGGGAAAGATCTATTACCAGTTGGAACTTATTCTGTAGTGTATTTGTACATATTGGATATTTAAAGAACTAACACATATTGTAATATCTTCGGCCCTTTTTTACTTCAAATCAAAAAGACTAATTACTGGGGATTTTACTTACAATTTGGCTGTACCATATTAGACTGCAGTTTAGGAAAGGCGGTGCTATGAAAGCTTTTGTCATTGGTTTATCTAAATTTCATATATCATTGCATCTTGTACTTCTAAACAAAAAAGAATGCTCTTGGAGAAAGTTTATCCTCCTTTTAACTAAGTTCACATTATGATGAAATTTAAGAATATTTAGACAAAGTGTTGTATAAACTCAAAGAAAAGTACATATTTTACATTAACAATCCTTACCAGTATTTAGTATATTAAGTTACAAGTATGTTGGCAATAATACAACAGAGTCAATTCCTAAATGAAAAGAATTCTGTACAAATTCACCTGTTAATATGGGGTTAAACAGGCAGTCAAATAAGTCTTGAGCAGCCATGTTTCTGGTTTGAACTACAGTACCAGGAAAAACTAAATTTGAAACTAACTGGGAAAACTTCAGTTTAAAGAGTAAATCTGATTATACTGGATACACATACCGTGTATTCAGAGCCATTAAAATGTTCACTAATGCAATCCAGTATAAGAAAAGTTTAATCAACCACACAGGCTAAAATAGTTTTAACATACTGTTGTCCTGGATTTTTTAGAACTAAAAACTAGTTTTAACTGCGAAGTACAAAACAATGACAGATATTGATCCAACTTGTACACAATCTTTCCTAAACAATCCGTACCTAGCAGAGTAATAATGCCTCATCATCACTAGTTTCATTTTTCACTGTAGCCTCTAAGCAAGTGTCAGGTATCTGGGCAGTGTGCACGATGCCACAGCTCTCACAGGGGCCATCTCGACTGCATGACCTTAGACCATGATGTGTCGCACTGTAAGGCTGTCTAAGCCCTGGTCCTTGATCTGCGCTGAGATCAAGCAGAGGTCTTGAACAGTCATTCATGTCAAAGTCTGATGCTACATCAGAGACTGGAATTAACATTTCAACATCATCATCCTCTTCTCTTCCACTTACCCCATTATCAAGCTGTCTCAAAGGACTTTGGTTCTGATTCACAGAGCTTGATCTCCCTAAAGTAAAGCGTACCCAGCGTAAGCCTTGAGTCATACGACTTAGTGCGCTCGTGAGCTGGTGACGTGCGGGACTTGTGCTTGGGGCCTCTACACTCGTCACCTCTCTTCCACCATCCGTGTTACTGCTATTGCCACTCTGAGCAGAGGAACTCCCACACGCTCCAACTGTTGCTTCTATTGCTGTTGCAGGAGGGACTTTCTGAGGCAAGGTGGCAGCAACACCACCAACTGCTCCTGCTGTGTCTCTTCTTTCATTTTCTGTGTCTGTATCATCAGATTCAACTGAAAACAAACTTCTGTGAGTACTACTTCTTTCAGTTTCTCTACTAGTACTTTGGTTGGCAACATCATCTCCATCCGCTGAGACCAATGCCAACGATCCAGAATGACGCGACCTTGCAAAATTAAAAATTCGATTCCAAATATTACTTGATCTGCCAGCAATAGGAAGTCTGATTGAGGTAAATCCAAGCTGAGATCGTACTGCCAGCCTCAGGTTTTCCAGAACTGAAGCCTGAATGAGAAGACAAGCAACAATCAGTATGTTGGTACTGTTCTAACAAAGACAGAACGGTAACTACTGTGCAAAACAACCTATAAACACAAAGTAATGTAAAATATTAAATATTAAAAAACATTGCATCTTTAATAGTAAGGACGTGGTATACATAGCAATACACTACTTTATAACAAAGTGGGCATGACCAAAGGCTACATTCTCTGGAGGAAAAAACCATTATGAACAGGCAAATTAAGTGGAAATATATATGAAAGTAGAATAAAAGAGCAATGAGGCATATATAAGGTACACTTTTGTCCAAATCAATAAAGGCAAAGTGAAAAGCAACACATCTAGATATGGAACATAACCTGGAAGCATAACCTGGATATGGAACACTAATTACAGAGAAGTACAACCACAGAGCCAGTACAGCAGGCACACAAGACCTATTACAGTCTTATCAAGAAGAGATTTAAGAGTACAGCTCAGAGAAACATGCCTCAAAAAGTTTATGATTTGAAAATGAAATCTTTCAGAAAGATTTAACAGAGATGACCACCTTTTATTCACTACCATAGAGCTGCCCCAAAGGGAATAAATTAAATATCTTCTCCAGCAGAGACCTGTTGTTGGATTTTTTCCCATCCTGGCATAATCACGGAAATCCAGTTTCAAAATGCTTTAATGCTTCTGTTTAAATAAAATTATCTTATGTGCTCTTAACTACAGGTCCCCCAAATTCAGCATACATTTTCTAGTCAGTCATAGAAGAACACATGCCTGGGTTTCCCTCTTTAACACTCTGGTAACTTTTCAACTATGAAGTAACACAAAGATATTAACACCTTTGATGTGCCGATTCCTCACTCAAACTTATAGAAAATATTGCCTCAGCTAAGTAGCTCGGTTCTTAAACTGGGTAGCTCTGCCAGATGTCCACAATTCTAAAAATATACATGGATGTGTCTAATTACAAGATCAAGTTCATATTCACAACTTTAAATGAAGATTATATCAAAAATACAGACTGTGCTTCAGAACGGCCATTTTTTTCCAATGAAACCCTTAATATATATGCATATACTTCCCTTGGATTACAAACACTTTGGTGTTCTCATGCTGTCACTTCAGCTCCTTTCCATCATCCTTCAGACAACACAACACAATATTCAAACAATACTTTGTGCACAATCTACTTCTTCCAGTAGTTCACAGGATGGCATTTGAATTCAAGCATATAAATACGTGGGCTCAGCATCTTTACTTTCAAAAGCTACTGAAGAGACAACTATTCATTCTTAAAAATCCAGCTCCGAAGGTATTTGTCAGTTTTAGATGGAAAGCATTACATGCAAATTAAGAGCATCTAAGATTCCTCTAGCTTGAGACTTCTAGGAAATCTCAACTATCTTCAGTACTACAGAGATGTGCAACCTTAAGATGTATATACCTCTCGAAACAAAGCTAAATATATGTTAATACTGACTCCCCCAACACTTAACAGTATTGGAGTTTTATAATTTATAGAATTCATTTTACGTTACAGATGTTCTCAGCTCCAAAAAAAGTTTTTAAACCATGGAACTTCTGTAAAATAGAAGTTTTTATCATCAACGCTCCAGAATGATATTTTCAATACTTTTGAAGATGACGGCAGGCTTACTACTATTACTTATTTTTATGCTACTTAATTGTCCAGTATAGCTACTTCAGTTTTCAAGGCCAAAAGTCTTATCTGAAATACTGGTCTTCACGGTGAGAATTCAGTAACACTCCTTCACTGTTCAAAACTATTATACAAGCATCAACATTTTTATGGAGTGTGAAATCATAGTAACCATAGAAAGACTATGAAGCAACTAAATTTTGTTATGTTCAATTACAAAAGACTGCCATGTAGTTCCATTATATTGTAATTCCAAAAAATAATTTAGAATATACTCAAAGTTAATTAACTACTGTTGCTTTAAGTCAAACTAAAGATGTAAGAAACTTTAGTAAACGCACACCTTTTTAAAAGCTCCAGTACCAAACTCTGATTGTCGCTACTTGTCTGGCTTATCCAGAATTGTTCTATCAGATTTAATTTTATTAAAAAAACAGTATCCTTAGGTCACTTTTGTGGGGTTTCATGATGAAAAATGGGTCTGAGCAAGCTAAGTTTTTCTGAAAATCGTAATTGTTGCTACAAGTGCCCACGTACACCAAACCTGAAGTGTCCCACATAGAGTAGGATCTGCAGAAGAAATTGGTTTGTTCCAAGTTACCTGAATGAGAGGACTAACGCATCTGGGCATAAAACTTGCACTGTCTTAATAGACCTCCTTGAGCTAACCCTACCTTACAGAGACTTGTGAGCTTAGATCCATTACAGACTGGTGAAGCTTAATTTTGGAAAAGAGGACAGGAAGCCAAATTTGCAAAAGTACAGAATTGTTTTGTAATTGAAACACACTGATGTTTATTACGTATAACCACAACTCATTCAACAAGGATGAGGTATTCTACAGTGTTCATTATAGACATTTATTAATAAGTTCATTTATGAAGTCTCATGCTAATTTAGCTACCAAAAATCTTTACAGTATCTTGTTTCTGACATGTTTTCAAAGCCTCTCATGCAAACTGCAACTTGCTTTCCTCTGCAAAATCCTTTGCGGCAGGTCACAGATGAAAACATGCAATGGTCTCATAACTATTTTTCTTACATGTTCAGCAAAATTTGCTAACAGTACACCTTGCTGTTTTATTAATTGCAACACAAAATACAAGTTAACACCAACTGTAATACAACACAGCAGGCTTCATGGACTTAGTTCTTATTCTCAAAAGTGCTTTATAACTGAAAGACATTTTCAATTAATTAATAAGTTGTATTGAGAGAAATTAATTCATGAACCAAGTCAAGAATTTTGCTAATCATCTATCTGAGAACCTGGATGACTAGGCATTATTAACTGCAATTTACTAGCCTTTACTTTGCTACTCATTCATGTTAATTTGAAATGATATTACAGCTTTGCCTTTTCCATCATCTTTTCTATGCACAGTGGGTATGACTAAATCTAAGCACATGTACACTGTGGATTATCAACTACCATTCTGCATTAGAAGTTTTAATTCCTCTTTCACAAATTTTGAAGTGCTATCTTGCAACCTTAACTAAATCAGCATTGATATAGAACATACAAGTACATCTACCAATCCATTACTTTTCATGTAAGAAGGGTTCTATAGTGTGCATTACTGGAATTCATTATCAATTAAAAAAGCCTGCAAAGAAAACTGTGTGGTGTTACTGTACTATGATTTTGTCTAATGGTTAATCATTAGTATAACAGTATTGACTAGAAAGGAGGAAAAGGAATTACTGTAGACTAAAAGAATGCAGATGAAGTTAAAATAGCTTTATTAAAGTCTCCTTAAAATTTAAGTGGTCTGCCTGCTATTTTGAAATCTTACCTGATTTGGTGAACAAACAGGAAAATCTTCAACTGGTGGAATTAAACCTTGGGCAATTAATTGTCCATAGGATGGAGGAGCTTCTCTTCTTAACAGTTCAGCCTCAACTCTTGACAAATGAGTTTCAAATGACCTTTCAAAGAAAATTGAAAAAAGTTCAGAATACATAAGGCGTTGAAAGAATAAAAGTACATCAGATTATTATACTCTGAAATAATAAATTTCAGCAGATCTTTTGCTAATTTAATTGGAATTTAATTGACAAAGAATATGAAATATGTCCTTTCGGTCATTCCTATGGGTCTGTCCAGCTAAAACGAGAACAAAAACCCCAATTCCTAAAAAAAAAAAAAAACCAAACAGAAAATCCAGCCCCAAAATATGGGCTAAATATAAAAAGCACCATGACAGATGCTTATATTATTTTGTAAAAATTGAACAATGTATAATCCCGGTATGAGCTAATGTACAATAGAAGAAACATGTTGCTAAATACAGAATTGAAGTAATAATTGTCCATTAATTAACTGCAGTTCTCTCACATTTTTCTTTTGGCAACAATCTGAAAGCATAGCCGTCAATAGTTAAGTGATCGAATACTTCTGTCCCTTTTTCTTCTTTGAGAAAGTGGTCAGTCACTGCAACCAACTCCCCAGGAAACTGAGTCATGATATGAAGCCTGTTGGGAATTCAAGGAGCATCTGGACGATACCCAACCGTAGGTTTTAGCATAGTTTAGCTTTATGTGTCCTGCAAGGAGCAGGGAGTTAGATTCCAACTTGAGATACTCTATGATTAGCTAACCTCTTCTTAATATCAAGTAAAGGGAACAATGTCTCTAGAAATCACGTGCAACAATATCTGTATGGCAATAAAACTGCTTCAAGTATGAACAAAAAAAGATACAAAAACACTTAATAAATTTGAGCTCTCCAGGCCATCTGTTCTACTTACCTTCGCTCAAACATCCTGAGTGAGTACAGTTTACAAGTACATCCTAGTGCAATGACAAGCAGCAATCCACAAATAAGACTCCCAATGACAGCTGCAGTTATCACTCTAGTGGGGACAATGACTGGGCAATTCTCTTCATCACTGCCATCACCACAGTCATCTTGAGAATCACAAACCCAGCTCTCAAACACACAGCGGTTGTTTTTACAGTGAAAATTTCCTGGCTGGCAGAAGAAACAATTCTTTTCATCTGAACCATTAGGGCAATGATTCTGGTAGTTGCAGCGATCTGAACGAGGGTAGCAAACACCATTTCGAGAGCAGGGAAACTCATCTCTTTGGCACATGGTGCAGTTGGTTTCATCCCTTCCATTTGGACAGTGCCAATATCCATCACAGCGTTGCTGCTCTGTGTAGCAACCCCAATTTCCACCACATGGGATTTCCCAGGGCAAACAGAAGCCATCTACTTGATAGGTTGCATTGAATCCTCTTGCAGCATTCACTTTGTCAGCACAAAAATGCACCCTTATCTGTCCTGAGGATGAAACAACTGTGAGGGGAGCATGAGAGTCAAATGCTGTTAGTACACGCAACAGCCTCCGTGGATTCTCCTCTAATCCATCATAAATTTTGACATAGTCTCCATAGCCTGTACCATCAAGTTTAAAATCAGTGAACCGCAAGATTACTTTGCGATGATCACCAGTGTCTATGAGCCAGGTGCAGTTGCTGCCAGGTGGATAGAAGTCAGGATAGTTGGGAGAACTGAAAGTACCATAAAAGTATTTTAACCACTGCCCACACGTTGGCACATCACAGTCTATTTCATCTCCTAGGTCAAGACAATCAATGTTACCATCACATTTTAAAGATTCTGGAAGGCAAGTGTAAAGCTTGGTGAAACGGGAAAGACACTGGAACTGATTGGAAGAGCAAGGTTGAAAGGAAGAAGCTGTTGGAGGATTAGCTTTGGCACAGATTTCTTCGTCTGAGTTGTCTCCACATTCATCCATATTATTACATTTCCAACTTTCTGGAATACACTTCCCATTAGCACAATGAAACTGGTCACAATCACAATTTGGTTCAAAAGATTTCCCTGAAAGAAAAAAAAAAATCTTCTTAGGAGTTTAGCACTTTATGGTTTGTGTTGCACATTTAATTTGCTGCACCAGGTGATTCAGAATTGCAAACCAACTGCTTGAAGTCTCTCTAAACCATGGCAACTTTCTGTAAATTTCAAGATAAAACAGGTTTTTTGAGTCAAAATTCTATCAGCACATCAGCATGAACCTTATCTGTAGCTGCTTTCAGACAAATAACTAAGCCAAGCAAGAAAACAATGCTCATTTAAAACTATTGAGAAATCTGACTTCTGAAGTGCTAAAAATAAGTTAGAAAAATACTCTCTCATCTATCACTCAAAATACAGAAACATTTTGTACAGCACTACAGGTTGCTGCCTCAAATTCTTTCCCATGAAGGAGTCAGACTCTCTTCAGCTTTTGCAAGTTTCTACTTTGTATCAAAGGCAAGAGAGAAGCTGACAGCTGATTAGCTACTACCACCAACCAAACAGGAACCTATTTCCTCACCTCTTCCCACTGTTTGCTCCCGCCTCTCCTCCAGCAACCAAGAGGAGAGGGCAGGAAATGCAGAGATGCATGAACAAAAAAATAGCACTTAAAGGATTAAGGAACTGGTTCAGAAAACATGAAGGTGTGGGTTTTGTGAGGTTTTCTGGTCTGTTTCATTATTAGGTAAAAAAATTTCAAGAGACACCTTTATTGAAGAAAATGTGGTCTAACTGCTACTACCACACTTGTAACATCAAGAATTGTTTTTTGAGGTCTTCATTTTTTAAAGTTCCAACCATGCTAAACACACAAGCATAATCAGGAACCAAGCTAATTAAACTCTGCAACAATTTATCTGGGTCAAATATCACCACATTAATTTTTAAATTGCCTATGAAACAAACTGTTATGGTCAATCCTCCAAAAATTTAAAAAAACATCTGCAATGCAGATGGTCCTACACCGTAGTAATTCAGGGAAATAACTTCGACAAATATATACCCGTTCTAAGTAACACTAAACTTAAGCTTTTAAAAAGGAAACAGGGAGAACAGCATGATGAACTCACTAAACTCCAAAGGTTTCCAGGAGAAGCACATTATATCTATTTTTTCTAAGAGAATAACTCAGATTAGAATGGAGGCCACTTAATCAAATAATCTGCTCAAAGCAAGCCCAACTGAAGCTTGATTAGGCTCTTTGGGGCCTTCTCCAATCAAGTATTTTTAAAGTTCCAGGGCTTAACTACACAACATGACAAAAGTCTTCACAGTGAGCCTGAAGTTTCATTGCTGTAACTAATCTGCTCTAATAGCTCAAGTCGTATTATACCTCTACTCTTCTTTTTTTTTCTAGTTATTATATCTTAAAAGGCATTAAATCAAATATTCCACCTTAAAAAATAGTTTTCTTTAGAAAAGTGCAACACATTATTTTTACAATTCCACAAATGCTAAGTTTTTTAAAAAGTAAATGCAGGGAAAAATGAAACCAATAGTGGTAAATNTCAATAAAGATGTTGAACAGTGTCGGGCCTAACACTGATCCCTGTGGGATGTTGAATGCAAAGAAAAAAAATGTTAGCATTTCAGGAGTCTCCTTTTGACAATCACAGGTTCACAGGTTATTCTGAGTTGGAAGGGACCCACAAGGATCATCTAGTCCAACTCCCAAGCGAACGTCCACCCAGGGATCAAACCCACAACCCTGGAGCCATGGGCACCACACTCCACCCATCCAAGCCTCCCATCATCTAGACCATGTCACTGGATTCCTCATTCTCATTCAGTCTTTTCTTAAACACCTCCAGGAATGGTGACTCCACCACCTCCCTGGTCAGACCATTTCACTGAGAGATCACTCTTTCTGTGAAAAAGCTCTTCCTAACATCCAGTCTAAACCTCCCCTGGCGCAGCTTAAAAGACCCTTCTCAGGTCAGTTTAAAACATTGAAAGACCACTTTGATCCCTGAAACACTACATTTTCACCTCAATCATGAAATACTTCCTAAGTACCAAATCAAACACAGGGATCAAACTCAAACCAAAGATGAGTAAGGTTCATTTTTTAATGAACTAACAAACGTCCCCCAAAAAACTTTTTTTTAAAGACCTTTATAAACATAGGATGGAAGTCTTAAGTGTAATCTACAATACTAAATAAGAGAAAGCAATTAACAGAAAATTAACAAGCAATTAACAGAAAAAATTGCTTATTGTTGACAATGTCACAGCTTCTTCCATAAGGAGGTTACATAATGAAACACGTAGTTTCAAGATCAGAGAAAAAGGAAAGGATTTTCAGAAAAATTCTACAGAGCCTATGGATTGCCAACCCTGTCCAATCCAAGCTCAAGGTGTCTGTCAGCCCCTCAGGCAGGCATTCTGCCTTCCCTCTGTGCCTATACCCAAAGGCAGATGAAAAGGGCAGAAGCTGATGCCTCACACAGGGTTAACAGTGTGCATACGGGCAGTCGGGGGAAACAGCAGCACAGGAGCACCATTAGACAGTGGCTTCTTCCCAGCTCGCTGCCATCTTTGTTTGTGAGATGGTGCACAAAACCCAGACACAAAACCTTGCCCTGAAAGCTAAGCCTGCCTTACTTCTCTAAGACCTGCTAAACTGTAAGGAGATGAAGTGTAGAGGGAGTTTTTTTCTAGGCTTCAAAAGAGGAGATAGAGAGGAATAAGTCTGCTTGGAAACTTGTCTAGGAAAGACTGTGTCAGGATGGAGGAAGCCATTAGGTAAGAGTGCAGAGGGTAGAACAGGAGCAAACTCAGCTCAGGCTAGAGGAGATCTGGGCTAGATTTACTGAATCTTGTTGGAATAGTTTTGAAGATGGATGGCAGTGAATATGAATTTTTTTATGGGGGAAAGGAGTTGAAAAATGGCACGCAGAGATCTGGAGCAGGCCAGAGAGTGGATAGATACTGGGAAGGAACAAAAAAACATTAAACCATTGTGAAAACAAAGGAAAATCGAATCCAGTATTTGCGATGATCATGGTGTAGAACACCATAATCATGCTATTACACAAAATTGTAATACCTCTGAAGGCCAGAAAAAGTTTGGAACTAGTCTTGACCCAGGACTGGCTTGCTCCTCTCACTTGGCAACATCTACTCGAGCAAGAATTGTCCACAAAACAGTCTCAGACTACTATTACTGGCAACTAGTTTATATCACATCCTTTAATTCCCCAAGGAAAATTTTGCCTGTACAGAACCATGTTTGTGCTTGGCTAGATTAATCTATCATATTGACATAGTGAGGATTTTTAAATTTTCTTTTTAAAAGATAGTATACCTTCTGGAGATGGGAAGACCCATGCAAATTCTGTGAGAAACAAAAAAAATCCTGCCTTTTTCCCCTCTCTTGGCATATTTTTATGATGCTCAGAAGTCTAAGTACTTCAACAAAATAATTTTAGTCTCATGAAAAACATTTGAATCTTAAAACTATGTGAAGAAAACCTTCCAAGTGCCTAATATCAATGGCTAACATTTTTCTTCCCAAAATCATTCACTCTGCTTATTGCTATAGTCATTGATTCCCACTTTGAATACTAAAGTTGTGCATGGTACTATACCTAGTATATATTTTCCTTAATGTCAATAAACCTTGAAGTGACTACAGACATTTCCTGTACAAGGGAATTACATTATCCTGCTACATGGAAATACGTCTTGAAAAACAAAACAAGAAGTGGAACCATAAAATTATACTAGGTATCATCTGAAACATACCAGCAAAGAAGGCTAATCTGAAGCCTTTTCTGGAGATGCTATCATCTGAATGAAACCTGATCCAAACGTGATCCTGTGAAGAGATGTATGGTGAGGGAATGGAAGAACCACATGCTCTATAGCCTTCAACATTCTTGTAGCTTCCAATTGTTAACCAATCTGAGCTGCATCGTCGGGATCCCTGAACATCAAAATCTTGAAAGCTGAAAAAGAAAAAAGGTCAAAATTGCTACTGAACTAGCTATTGCACAACTGAGTCAATGAATTACTACATATAAGAATAGAAATTGGCTCTAAGTTCTTTTTTGGTCTGAAATAAAAAGCACAGCTCCTCTACCCATGTACGAATAGGATTTAACCTAGTGGTGATACTTTCATATTATGAGGACAGCAAGAATCCATTTGGTCAAACAAAATACTGCATCTACTACTTAAAGCAACTCATCATGGTTTTGCTGCAAAAAACCACATCTTCATACAAAAATAAATTCTCTTAATATAATTGTTCCTATGTGTCTCATTAAATTACTTTTATCTTCTACTAAATGATTCTGTGTAACAAATTGCATTGGAATTCTAGCTACTGCTACACTTATGACAATGATATGATTTGACATTATAAATACAGCTAAATTGGTCAAAATTGTCTTTTCAGGTGAGACTTTATGGCAGTCACACTCCTCAGCTACCCACCCATGATATTATGGAATGGTATGGTATAGCTATCCTGTATCAAAACAAGCTGTCAGGGTAATGTAGTGTGAAGGGGAGACAGTTTGGGCAAAATACTGTCTGTACAGACACACCAGAGCCCTTTATCAAAAGTGAAATGTGAAATGTATGAATCGAAGAAAATCTGAAAAGAAGATTAGTTTTATTAAAAATAAACAGTATGAAAAAGTTCAGAAATCATTCTAGTAGCTGAACAGTTTTACCTACTTCACACTGCACTTATGCCAGTTAAATATTTAGTCAAAGCAAATACTTCATAATGAAGAGGGAGGAGTTCTAGGTCAGCAAGTCTGCACTGGAAACTGAAGTAAATCTGCAGGTAATGCAGCTTTGTCACCAAGTCTGTGAAGCAGTACTAAGTTGCATCTTGATGCTACAGAAACCAGTAATGGCAAATGAACTGATGAGAACTTCAATCTACGATACATGTTTTTTACACTACTATTTCAGAAAAGTGACAAGATTTGTGAAACTGTTTCCTGCATCAAAACTCAGCCTTTCCAAAACTGCAGTCATAGCTATGGAAGCACTCCTTGTCCCTGACATCTTGAAGCACATTATGAGACTTCCCAGCAATGAAGCATTACAGAATTTTCTCTATGCATTTTTAATGCAAAATTCTTGTATTTCAGACACACTAGAAATAATTCAAATGAATGAGCACATTGAACTTCTTTCTAGTCACCAATTCTCTAGCTGGAAACAAATGCTACATGGCTGCGTGAGAGCAAATCAGATAAAAAGAAAGGCAGACAAAACTGAAATTTGTCATTTGCAGGAAGGAAAACTGGCATACACAATTGGCAGTTAAAAATGTTTAGCCAGTATTTCTTTGATCCATGTGGATAATACAGGAGCACAGTTACCTTATAGTAATGATCTCCCCTGGATTTGCATGGATGTACCAGCTACAGTTAATTCGGGCAGGATACTCAGAGGGCCACCCAGGACTTGTGATTGTTCCGCTTGGTGATCGAATTTGTTCTGGAATATCTCCACAAGCTAAAAAATACATACATATATTGAAAGAAATTTGATTAATTCCATTGTTTTAAAGCAAATAGGACAGAAAAAACTTTCAACCAATAAGCCCTAATCAGGGAAAATAACAGAATTAATTAGATGGTGTATCAATTAAAAAAAACCAACTTCTAAAGGAGTTTGTAATGGAACATATCAGACAAAACATGTTATTTATGTTAATTACTATTTCAGATTAAAAAACACTCTTTATACACACTTTGACAACTTCACGGAAGTGAAAGGCTTTTTATTTTCTAATTTTACATTTAGCCTTCACAAAGATTCAGTTTAATTTAACCACACATTTATACCTTAAACTGACAAGTGCATTAGAAGGTGAAAAATAAAGTAAAGCTAAATAACCAAGTAGCTGGAATTTCCTGTCTTAGGTAGATGCAGTGTTTGACCATCATTTAAATACCTGCCTACGAGTTCTTGGCATGGAAATGATCTTCATACATGATTCCTAATACTTGAAAGGCAAAGAGCACTTACTGCAGCACACCTCAGTTATAGACATGAAAAGTTAGGTTCATTACAGACCCTTCTGAACAGAGACTTGTCTTACTACATTTCTGATTATGGTCTGGAAAGCTTATATTTATAGGTCTAATTACATGCAACTGAAGAAACCCAGCCATTTGTATTCTTATTTTATTATAGTGTAGTTTTTTGCACTGGCCTTAACTCAGTTGCTGTTCCTTTTGCAGGAGTGTCCTCAGCTCCGCTGATTTTATTTCAAGTAATGTATTTACTAGGTTTCTGGGTTTGTTTTCCTGGGCTTTTTTCCCCTTAGCAGCCTTATAGCCAACACCTGTCATATAGACTATTCAACAAGCTTTGCAAAAATAGGAAGGCTAGAATACTCTCACTGCAGAGCTTCAAATTATAAGGAAGTTGTAGTGGTAAGAAAACATTAAAATAATTGCCATCTGTGTTTTTATTTTTCAATTTTCTGACTGCTAGTCCAAAACCTGCAAGTTTTAAAGGTTTACAGGTAGCACAATCAATTTACACACACTAGTTTAAACCCAAGAATTATTACAAATGAGGAAGCATTTTCATTATTGACTAATCACCAAAAGCTTTTAGAATTGCTATTCGATTAAAGCAACAAATAAGAACTCAAGCAATAAGCAAACAGGATGAAAAATGAACTGTACATATAAGAGCAAAAGCTGTAATAAAGTAATTTGTAAATAATGCAATTTGTAACATGTAAGGGGTTTTTTTATTATTTTTATGCATAATCAAGCTTTTAAAATAATTCTGCAATACTACAAAGACCTGAAATTATATTCCAGGTCTAATACAATATGAAGTTTTAGTTTAAAATTATTATTATTATTATTACTTTAAAATATTTCTGTAAGGCATAACAAACATTTCTAAAAACACATTTAGAAGTATTAAATGAAAAAAATGCTGGTGTATGTCTGAATTTTCTGTATTAGCTTAAATACAGCAGGAAAAATAAAACTCCCTGAATTTTTTTCTTGTACAGCTGCAAGATAACATTGCTTTAAATGGTTATTCACATGTTTCTTTTTAGAGTTTTACTCATGCAGCGGAGTTAAGGATTGACATACTTTAACTATAGAACATAGAACCTACCCTAATATTCAGGGATGAAAATCAGTAGTCACAAAATAGAGATGACTGCACTTGTACATGCGATTGCCCACTTTCTTTTCAAATTTTGAGCAAACCCTATAGGTGGTGCTCTAACACTATGTTACTTTGGAACACAGCTCCTGTGTAAATGATCTTGTTATAAGCATTTACATTTGTTCAGACAACAAACAGAAGGACTGGAAAAGAAAACCCGCTATTCAATTGTTAAAGTAAAGCAGCAGTTTTAACTGTTTCAAAACAAAAACATGCAAAAAAAGTAGAAGAATGTATAAAACATTTTGTACCAAGCTTGTAAATGTTGGCAAACAATTCTACATGCTACTTGGTTACTACTGCAACAGCGTGCAGCTAAAAACGAGTTGCCTGCTGTGGAATTTATATTATGTACTACAACATTCACCTGGTACTAGGTATTTACAAACTGACAGACAAGAATTTGTCACTGCAAATCTCTACAGCAGCTTTTAAATTGGCCTGACAAAGGAAATCTCACACCAAAATACACAAACAAAAATGATTCATCCAACATTGGTCCATCAAGTTTTAGAGTTCACCTCCAAAACCTTACACATGTTAAAAGTATTAGTACAGCTTGTGTTTGTTGAATATGAACCTCCAAACACTGCTAGCAACTGCAAATAACAATGCAATTAGATGAGCATCTTCCTATGCTGGCACAGCACCCCAACAACTATCATCTACTCAATCCAATCCCTGCAGCAATGCAAACAGTAACTTGTTACACAAGTTTGAATGGAAGAAATTCCACATGAAAATCCTGTAAAACCAAGGTAATACTTTCCAGAGCACCATGAAAACTTCCAGTTTTACCTAAATTCAGGATTTTTTTTATCCTTTGCTTGTAGAAACAACCATATTCCCATTTCTATATACTATTCTTATATTTCCAGTTCTAATTTCTATATTCTTAAGATGTTTTCTCTGTTTCCACTAAAGTGCACACTTTTGCTGAGGGCAAAAGTTTTGTAGCAGCATCCAATACGGGAAGAGAGCAGACTATGGAGATCATGAGGAAGCAAGAATCATCACAGGCACACAAAAACAGTGAGTAACACTCTCCTAGTGCTGTAGAAGTGAGAAAAAAAATGAAATTAAAAAAAATGCATATGATGAAGTGTGGGTTCAAAAAATAAAAGTGAATGGACTTGAAAGGGGAGTTACAGCTTCCTTAACTTTGTTTAGCTACAGAGTGATCTGGATTTGGAATGGGTTGCCCACAGAGGTGGTTGACTTGCCAGCCCTGGAGGTGTTTAAGGGTAGGCTGCATGAGGTGTTGAGCGATATGACCTAGATGTAGATGCTGGGTTAGCTCGACTATAGGTTGGACTAGACGATCTTTGAAGTCCTTTCCAGCCTTATCTATACTGTGAATAAGCTAACTGCACTTGCACACTTGGTATACATTCATGTACTAAACATCTTATTCATAACTCAGGAGACAATAGAAATCTCCCACTTGCTAAAAACATGTATAAAGGTCACGATCAGCTGAGCTGAAGCTGCACTTCAGAAGTCCTGTCATTTTGAGAGAGAATAATTTCTCAGCAAGATTTTTTAAATCAACGCATAACATTCTTAAATAGAAGTTTTAAAAGGAATATACTTCCTCACCCTCTGCCTAACTAGGACATTCCTCCTAGACCTTTTGAGACTGTAACAAAAATCCACTTTAGTACAGTGGTGAGTGTCCCCTCCTCTCATGCAGGAGACCGGTTCAATTCCTACCAGGGAGGCAGTGGTGCATTATTAAAAACATGTAAAAGAACAGCATAATGAAAATTAGAGGAGTCAGGACAAAGGGAGATGAGTCCGCAACCAAGGCAGAAGAACAAAAGAAATTGTGAAGGTTGCGTCTCAGAAAAGCAAAGACACCCAGTGAGTGATGCATGCCCCAGATATTCCCAAATCTCATGCTGGTGGCTTCAAGATTTGGAGGGGAGAACAAATCCCTCCTGCACAACCATTTCTACATGGGTGTTGTCTCTGCCTACATTCCCTTCAATGCCCTTCTATTCTTCGGCACAATTCTGCTTATCCATCTCCTCTCCATTTCAAACTCTTTCCTTTTAGAACCTTTATTTTATTAACGATCTCTTTAAAATTCTGTTTTTTACTTTATCATTACTGTTCAGTAGATTACCATATTGCCACTAGGACTGAAGATGTTTCACATACTACAGCACAAAATAATGGTCAGAAGAGCTGTGTACATCATTTTCTTGTCTACACAGGTTTTCTTGTAGACTTTTAAAAATAAGGTACAACAGTTTTTCTTATTTCCTTCTTCCTGAAATTTGTTTACCGTCCCATGTTACAGAACATTACTGTAGACTACCTACAGGATGTTGACTGGTAAACAGAAGCGAGCCAGTGAAATCCTTACCAAATTCAACTAGCAAGTTGTAACAAGAAAATAATTAAGGAATCTATGCAAAAATTCTGCAGCAAGATCTATAGAAGTAAAGTACCTGTAATAAGAGTGAACAACATGTCAAGGAAAAAAGTCACTTCAAAAAAGCAGGGAGAGGGAGATTAGGGATTTATCTTCACAGTAATGCCAGGAGATTAGTTGAAAAGATAAAAGAATTAGCTTTCAATGTGAACCACAAGATGATAAGGTATGCATTATATTGGACATGGTAAGGACATGAATGCTGCTGGATAAATTATCTGAAGGTGTTTAAAACAGCTTAGAGTAAAGAGAGAATAATGTTGTGATAAAGTCTAAATCATGAATAGGGAGGGTAATTATTGCCTTGTAACTCTCAGGAGCCACTGAAAGTCCTATTTGGAGAACTACAGGGGAAGAAAGTATAGGAATCTTTGCCTCCAGGTCAAGCCAAAAAGCATTTTAAGTTAAAGCCCTTTGCTCTGCAATACAGAGACACATTCAGTTTAAAACAGCTTAGAGATATATATACACACACACACACACACACACACACAAACACACACAAACACAAATATATAGTTGTTCTGAACAACTGCTTACACCACTGCTCAAGTTCTTTAAAATGAAGAGTAAGGGGGAAGGCTGGGGCAATTAGTTTTGCTCTTGTGAAAATTATGGTTCAACATACCTCCAAGACAGACCTGAAAATATTCCTGAATTTTTCAGATTTTAAAGGCATAAACACTTGTTCTCTGCAGAAGACACACCATTCTACTACTGCTGTCAGCAGAAAAAGCTTGCTCATATATTAATGTACATGTAACCTGGCAGATACGATATACAGCAGAAGCATAAATACCGAAGACCAAAGAGGTCTGTGCTATTAAATCATAATTTAGAAAGGTATGTCACGTAGTCTTACTGCAGCAGCATGACAAGAAATCTACCATCAAGACAATAATTTCATTCTAAATCCTGTTTCAGTAGCAACTGTCCAAGAAAATCACTTCATTGGCTTTAACACCAAGTGAACGTTGGATTTAGAAAGATTAAAGGCCAGATATCTACGGTATTTTACAGAAACTCTGCTTAAAACTGTTCTGCTAAATATAAAGCTGTCCAGGTATGCTTGATGAAATATATAATTTACAAGTTCAAAAATATGTTTGGGGGACACAATTTATTTTAAAAGAACTAAAAAAAAAAATAATTGAATCCATCCCCATCTTTTGTACTTGGGTGATGCACTTAACATTTAAGATGTACATATAAAAGGCAGTAAGGAAAATGCCACTGGGTTGGTCTACACACATTCTTCAGGTTGTCATTAACTGACCACATTCTCTAGTGAAGAATTTGCATTTTATATTAAGGCAGAAACTTTACAGTGTGATATTTATTTTTCCACATCTGGAAAGATATTTTAGAGCAGAGGGACATCAGAACTACTTTTATATATATTTTCTTTTTTATTTATCTTTAAATGGTTCTTCCTTCTCACTAGGTCAAGGTCTGTCTATCTATCAGCTGCTGTTATCTTGTACAGAAAGTATGTTGTGTCCTTCTCTTCTTGGCACTGCCTATTCAAGCATGTGGGCCAAAGTACTGGAAGCAGAGACAAAAATTCCATTCACCTCTTGCCCAGCAGAAGCTTTTCTTCCTGGACTGTGACCTGTGACACGACTGTTGCAGTAAACAAAGGATTGAGGTTGTTAAAATATACCCTGAAAGCTGCATAGCTGGATTTTACATTGTGCATCTCATACATACCACCAGGGGTAAGCAGTTATGCTGATATTTATTACTTACCGTGTGCCATAAATGTACTACACATAATACGCAGTGCACTACTACTGTCAAAAAGCAATAGCATTCTTCATAATACAGCTCAAGAATGGATAACAAAGATTTCCTATAATTAGAGTTTTAACAGCCTTTGAGTGGCAAACAATGAAGGGGAAATAGCAGTAGGGTGAAACAGAGACCAACCACTGAACATACATTTATCCAAAAACTTAACTGTGAGTACAAGTAGAAATATAAAGTTTGAAGTGATACTGGAAGGACAATTACAGCAAGATGTGCAAGCTGCTCTCAAAAAGGACAAGTTTGCATTTCGACTCATTTTAGGAGAAGAGTGTGTGAAAATCAGTTTCATTTCTAGGGATTAGTGGCAGCTTCCCTATGAAGAATTAGGCTTGCGTTCTACCCGTTGCAGAGTGTTTATCTCCCCCTCTGCACATATCCCGAGTATCTGTATCATAAAACACACGCAGGACATCCTACGTCACAGCAGCTTGGCTCATGCTGCATAACATCTGGAGAACAAAAGACTACACACAAATGCCTCGGTGGCCGCACAGTCCCATCCCTGACACAGAGGAGTCCATGGGTGCAGCCCACAAGAGGCCTAAGACCAACTTACTGGCAGACGAGGCAGCAACCTCTGAGCAACGTGTGCTGCTTTTATAACCCATATTCTCCCAGCATCTCTTCAGTTTCTCAGTCTCATGAGTTCTAAAATTCTTTTTTTTTCTTGTGTTAAAGAAACTGTGCAGTCAAGTGTACAGTAGTTTCAGTTTCTGCTTCAATCTAATCAGCTGAAATGCATAACTCCGGGATTTATATTATTTGACAGCAACAGTTTCCAAAATTACATTTCAGTAAATTTCATTTCACAAAAACTTTACTGTGGAAAGAAAATATCAATTCAACTTAAACCAACTTTTCTCTTAGTTCAATGTTTGTATGGAAAAATAATTAAGCAGTCCACTTAGAAAGGCATAATCTGTTCATGAGCATGCAGGTATCAGTTTTATCTTATGAGAATTTTTCCATGTTCCAGTTGCTTCATTCCTTATTACATGCTGCAAAAGGCAGTAATAATTTTTATAGCCAAATATCTCTTCATAAGATACCAGGTGGCTTTCAATATTTACTATTTAAGTCATGCATGAAATTTAAACATTACAAAAAATGACTTACCCGTTGACACTCCTGAAATATGCACATTTTCAGAATGTTCTGCAAGAGCACCATTTCCTAAAATTAAACATAATGAATAAGCTAATTTCCAAGATAAAATTTGCAGAAATTCTTCAGATACCTTTTTTACAGAACAGAAAGAACAAAAATTAAGTTATTTTAATTAATATTAAACATAAAAGGTTCTACATTAATTTATGATAAAACTTTAAAGCGAGAAACTAGGGAAAAAGTTACTATACAATAAAAACTCCTAAGCATTGTTAGTTTACTAGGAACAATCAAATATACTAGAAAGTTAAGGAACAAGAGAGTGATAGTGGCAGAGTTTTGAGAAACTGTGCATTTTAGATGGTAGACGTTGCATGATTCTGCATCAAATGCAATTTCATTTTCATGAAAGGTTTATTTCAATGCACCTTCACCATCTCCTCCTGCATCCAGACTTTTAAGTAAATTCTATGCAAAAAGACATCCAGGGGGCTACATTCATCTATTTCGTAATAAATTGTAGCCTATACCCTTTATCCTGAAAGATGGCTCAGACATTGCAAGGAGCCTTAAAGAGTTAACTCCCCATCAATGTTCATAAGAAAACTAAGTTTTTTTGCAGAGATGAACAACAAGAGCCACGTGGTCATGAAGCATTAGAGACAAGAAAGTTATCCCTCCAAATCCCACACTACTTTGCCCCTCTCTAGAGTAAAAGCAGCCTGCTAAAGCGAATACACATATTTGCTGACAGGTAGTAGCCCTGGTACATGTGACAGATCAAGTTGTATTTGTGCACATTTCTCCCACTGAACAGCCTCCTCCTCTCCTTTATTCATCATCATTTCTTTTAATCTTAACAACCAACTTTTAATAACATCTTTAATGCATTTTGGGAGGAGAGAGCTACTCTGCTAAATAAGCTCTCTGAACACAAGCAGTGAATCTAAAATGCAAAATACATCACGAAGAAAATCTTAAACCCACAAATCTTAATCCCTCAAAGCTCTGTAATATGTATTGAAGATTTGCCATGTCACACAGATTTCCAAGCATGTGAAATCAGTTGTTCATCTAGCACCTCAGTGTAAGTGTGTTATGTTTGGGTAGGAAGAACCTTGAATACTCGAAGAAAACACAAATTCCTTTATATCAACTTAAAGACTGTTATGAGTTGACCTAGAAGATAATACACCGAAGTAACCACACCTCATTACTCCTTCACTGCTGTGTTACAAGTAAAATGTTTCAGAAATTGCTCAAAGAAAATGCACAAAGACCTAACTTTTTACTTCTCAAAGACATAATACAGTTAGAAACCCGACAATTAGAATTTGTAGAAATACAGCAAGTCTAATTTATTTTTTTTAACTAAATTCCATGGCTCTTGAAAATGACATTTTCCACTCCATTTTGAATGTACAAATTCTGCTACGTAACTCTACATACCAAGCTTTGTCTCAGAAAAACCCCCCAACTCTCAGTGTTCAAAAGACTGGAGTATTTTAAAATGAAAACTCTTTCAAATACTGTATTAGTAATAAAGTATTGTTCAATTAAAATATTTTCCAAGTAAAATATACTTCTGAGTTTGAAAAACCTGTTCCCCAAATAATTTCTCTATTTTGCATATCACTGACATGCTAAGGAGTGTTGCTACTCTGATTTCATGTCTAGAGTAACATTTAGGTCTTAACTTACAAAATAAACATCTTTGATGTAAAGTGATTTTACTTGCAGCACATTTCCGATTGTTGTGTTTTCTATTATTTCCATCAGCATAAAGAAAACATTAACATTTTGAGACCTCTTGCTTTAACCTAAAAATAGTTTACTGGTATATCATCTTTCATATATATTAGGGATTATTATCCTCTTTTATTTGCAAAAAGGGGTTAGGTATTAGCACATATAACTGTATCTGCAGTCATTGAACTCAGAAAATGAACAGCATGACAAAAAAGAAGAAACTCACAACCATTTAGAAATATGAAAAACCCTGAGGTAACTACGCCACAGACAGTCCGTGTCTGGGCACTCCCTTGATGCTCCCAGAATCTGAATTCCTGACATACAGCCAGGAAAACATAAGCCCCATAATACCAATGAAATCAGGTCTGATAAAAATACAGTAAGAAAGAATGAAAAACCTGCCATAACATTGAAGTGATGGAAAGCAAATGTACATATATTTACATTAAATGACAAAACCTATATATCGATAATAGTAAAATGAGAACTCACATCTAAATCTGGTAGGCATTGACTCAGAATTAATGGCTCAAGAAAATTTAAGCCAATAACCAAAAATTGAAGACTTCATTATTTTCCATCTAAATATGCTTTATGATCCACCAATTAATCTCTTGAAATAAAGTGATGTCACATTTATTGTCAAACTAATTTCAGGGACTAGTCAGAAGCAGCATTAATGTGTGTGTGATGATGAAACCTCAATTCAGATCCAAGTAGTACAGTATCAAAATTATGTGAGATGTGTAAAAAATTCTTTCCTTCCCAGTAATATTTCATTACATGAAAGCTGAATCTCAGAAATCCCACAGATGAACACTTCCATTTTTATTGGAAACTGTCACTGAAATAGCCTGTGTTCAGGGGCCATTTAAGTGTTACTAACACACACCTTTAGGAAGCTTTTAGGCAATGATCCTCATATTACCTCAAAAACTATGTCACATATACAGTGATCCTACTAGAATAGCAATGAATCAGATAACAGATCAGTAAGTTACATTAACATATGGGAACATAATTATCTTTGAAATTCCTGTTAGTCTACTTAATACAGTAGAGGATGAGAATGTTAAAAAGAAAATTCTTAAGTCATCAATAAGCCTTTCTATTTCTTCCTCGTTTAAAGTAGTATTATTTATTCTCATTTTCAGCTTGAAGTTTTAAACTGAAACAGGTGTCATCTAACAAAATGTACACTGTTTGTCCATATCAGTTACTAGAGTGTGACAACACAGTGCTGGAAGACACACTGAGAAGCTCCTGCCTTCCATCCTGCCCCTGGGAAACCAAGATTGTTTTTCTGAAACTGACATCTTCCATCATTTTTTTTCTGATGACTTCTTAAAAGAGATCACGTGTGTAACCAGGACTATACCCATCTTCTTCATCCTTTTATAAATATCTATCACAAATAAGCCATTTATTGTAAGTAGCATTAAACCAGACATTTTTGTCAACTTTAGCCCTGCAGATTAAGATGTGGTCAGCAACTGCACCTAAGTTAAATTCAAATGGACAAGGCCCAAGATAAAAACAAGCACTTAATAAGCATTTTCAAGGGCAAAAAAATAAAAGAAATAAACAAAACCCAAAAACCCTCCCAAAGAATATTTGCTAAATAGAATACATGATATGTTAACCTACTGGGAACCCACAGATTAAATAAAAGCATAGAAATTACTTTTAATGGCTTTCTATTGAGGTGCACAGGCGTTTGTTGCCACCACTCCTTGTAATATGTATTTCTAAAGACTGCAATATAAAAAACCTCAGCCAACTAGTTATTAAATGAGTTAGACTCCTGATAGAGTGTTTTACAGCACAGAAACACTTTCCAATTTCTGTCTTTGATAACTTTAATAAAAATCTCTCAAGTGATCAAAGAATGGTTATGGTCAGAGTTGTTCACTGATTCTGATGAGTGCATCCGTAAAATTTTTTTACTTTCTGAGCACAAAGTCAGTCCTTTCAACTTTCATCAGTTTTTTCCGAGGCCCGATAACTGCAGCTGCTGGGCTCACAGAGGGGGTTTGTGAATCTTCTGGACTGAGGAAGCTGCGTTTCCTCCTTTGATCTCTGCCACCGCCATTTTGCCCAGGACCATGTGGACCTTTGACTCCTCATCTCAGCACAGCCTTCCCCCCCTGCCAACCACTGGATCTCCCTGCAGTCCCCAGGACACTTCAGAAAACGATCACTGGCTGTTACTCCACTGATTTGCCTACCCTGACCCTATTCCCCTGCCCCTGGAATCCTGGGGGTACCCTGGTCTCCCTTCAACTTGGCACTCCCCTTGTGCTTGTTTTTTCACAACTGTCTACAGTCATCATTGTTCCATTGTGGTTGATATTGATATTGTTGTTCTTCAAACATATTATATATTTGCCATATTTTTTTTGCTTTCTCCCACGAAAGTTCTTATTTCTCTCTATACATTATTCAAGTATTTCTAAATTCAATTCATATTCCATCCTAATTGACACCAGGACAAGTGGATTTTCCACACTTATACAGAAGATAAACCCCATAGCCGTGGAAGGTATTAGACTCACTACCTACTTTCAACACAGATAGGAAATGAAACATCGGTCAGAGAATGGGGCTGGCCACAAGGAAAACGTGGCACCGAAACCACTCCAAACTAACAGCAGAGAAAAAGAACTCTTTCATACTTGAAAAACGTGATCTGTTTAGAAAAATCAGCTGTCCAGTTCTATGTATTTGAAGTAGCAGCAGCAGGGATGTTCAGTCTCACTGCGGCTACAATGCAGTTGCCTTTATTTTAAGATGTTATCCCCCTACACCCATCCTTCCCCATAGCCTGTACAGCAGAACTCTCTCAAAATGAGAGGAGTATCAGAGTCAAAGGATTACCTGTATACAACTTCTGAGCATAAAACTATGCTTACAGTCCTGGTAAGAGCTTCTCCTTTAAGCTTTATACAAATTAATGTAGTTTTCCAAAAGCATAGCCAAACAGACTCCCATTTACCCCCCTGCTCCCATAATGAAGTGTCCCTCTTAGTCTTCTGTGCTCCAAATATATGAAAGAAATTGGATGCTTCAGACAAAGAACAAGAGTACCTAAATACTCATATCTGACATAGCAAATAATGACTCCTAAATGAAACCTCACTTCAATTTGACTAAAATTAGTAATACTAATTCAGTACACTGAAGTGATGACTATTGCAGAAGCACACACACAAATTTGATACACATAACTTTTTTCAGATTGAAGTTATAAAATTTGATTTTACAATCACGGTGGACAAGTATCATGAATCTTCAGACTAAGTTAAATCCAGATTGTGTTTTATAGAAAAATTAATGAAAGTGTTGAAATGAAAAATTGGAAGAAAAAAAATTCATAGTGACAAAAGCCACATTTAAGTCACCTCCTTATTTTTGCTGTTACACTAAGTAGTTACTGCCCCTCCTAAAAAAAAAAGCACACCTATATCCATTGAAGCTAAATTCTTCTGTATAGATTAAGCCTCTGCCATTATCTTTAAAAGCTAAATTACACCCCCCTATAAATAGAACTGTATAAATTGAAGAACTTCTGTAACTGAATAGCAATGAAGAAAAGCGTTTTTTCTAAACTACCTTGAGTTAAAAGGTACTGGGGTGCATAATGAATGCTACATAAGCAGACTGGACAGGATGTTTTTCTTGAACCACAATTATCAGGGACAAGAGATCAACAACACTTTCTGTATATAATGGGTTTCTAAACACTCTTTATCGTGGTACTTGTTTAACTTGCTTTACTTTAGACAATATATTTCATGACCAAACTTCCTTTCTTCATCTTACTCCCCAAATTCCTCTACCCCCTGTACCTTGCAAAGAGTTAGCTTAACATGTTTACACTGCCTCTTGTCAGCTAAAATTACCTTGCAATAACCGTCACCCAAATTTTGCTTCTAACTGACCAGTTGTGGACAACGCCACCAAAATAAGGTTACTGTGTGTTTCCATGAACAAACTGGTGCTGCCTTCCATACCATCTCACTAAAAAGCCACTTAGCAATGGCTCTCTGATGCCCTAGTTAAAAAATAACAATATCCTTCTTCAGTTACACGCATGGGAGCTGGAAAGATACACGATGCCTCCACAATATTCCAGCAGCCTTTGTGAAAATAACTCCTTTTGTTACCACATTTTGTGACAGTCCCAGACAGTGGCCCACTTCCTGCAAATACCTAAGCTCAGCTGCGCAGAAACAAGTTGCCACTGAAGCTGGTACATGTTACACTGAACCAGGGCCAGGCTCCTCTTCCGAGTGTGTGGGAGCAAAGTGCAGAGGTCACAAGCTACCTGTCCATACCCACAGTCAATGCATGGTTATGATGTTACACCTCACAGCAGGGCCTGAGGGACAGCAACAGAAAAACAAGTACTACTACCATCCTTCAGATAAACCATATGATCTTTAAAGGCTCCAACACAGACTATTCCATGATAAAAACATTTGTTCGGTATGTAACCCAAAATACCGTATTGAATTATTTACATGTAGGTCACATGCAGTTAATGAGCCAAAAGAGTTAGGCAGGTGCCTCCTCGGTCTTTCGGTTTATCAATTACAATTTAATCTTTCGAGCACTTCATGTATATTTGTTAAACTACTGCATACTGTACGTTTAGAATTAAACGCATTAGTTTTCAGAATTTAATGCTGTAACAACAGTAGAGCTACACATCC
This sequence comes from Pitta sordida, assembly GCA_013390025.1. Taxonomy (NCBI): domain Eukaryota; kingdom Metazoa; phylum Chordata; class Aves; order Passeriformes; family Pittidae; genus Pitta; species Pitta sordida. The sequence goes on along the minus strand of WEKX01000016.1, from coordinate 32,355 downwards.
ACAGGTATGTGCCCATACTGCTGCCTAGCTCTCCTGCTCTGCAGCAGGAGCAGGACACAGCATACTGAGAACACGCAACTGAGAAAAATCACTGTCAGTAATCTCAAACAAACATGAGGGTACAAAACAGACTACACTTGTTTTTTTCTCCTTTATAAACCAGAAGAGTCACAAAGAATATGATTTCTCCTGTACTTTCTTTTCTATCTGGGCAACACGTGTTCTACAACCACTGCTAAACTGTATTACAGAAATCCAAGTTTTGTCTTCTTCAAATTGCAAGAGAAAAGAAACTGAAAGTGGAACAAACAGTGGAGAAAAAAAAAAAAAAGAGAACAGACTAATAATTTGAAACTTACCCTTCCAGAACAGTCTGTGAAATAAAAGAGAATTATTGCTACAGGGAACGCTTCAAATTAAGGTGCGGCAGAGCCCAGAGCACAAAAACCACTGGAGCCAGCCAACCATTTGTTACATCTCTATATTCAGTAAAAAAGCAAAGCAGCAATACCATTCCCAGATTTCTACAAAAATCAGTCACAGCCTTTACAGGTACCACCATTTTATTATTTTATGCCTTGTCATGGCTTAGTTTGCAATCACTACATCCTTTTGATTAGATATGCACAAAATAAAGTTAGTTTCCGCAGCAATAGGTATTTAAATCAACCACACTGGATAAGACTCACAATCCAGAGTAATCTCATATTTTTCCTATCTTTACAGTCTTTTTTCATATAGTGTATTTCACTTTGACCACAAGTTTTTACCCTACACGCAACTGATGCTGAGCTCCTTGACAAAGGGCAGCATGTAGTTCACAACAAAAGGCAAATAAAAAAGCACCAGGAATCCTCACAAGAGTTACTGACAAATTTCGTTTTAATTATTTTTAAATCAACAGTTTGGCCCTAACTAGTTAAGTGTATTTTTTTTCCTTATTTGTTTACGGCTAAGCACTGGAGTCATAGGAATTTCAGGTGATCATTTGTAAACCAGCATTATATTTTGCAGCAAAATGCAAATTATCCTTTATGTAATAGATCAATTAAATAACCGTTTCTTTTAACGCATATACACAGAAAAGCACATAAATATTGAGAGAAAGCCTTACTGCTGTGCAGACATCAGTCAGAATTCTCTACTAAAGGCAAGCAGAGCAATAGAGTGATAAAATTTATTCCAAATCCCTATAACAGAAGAACATCTGCTACAAAAAAGATATAGTAAATATATCTAAATTTTGAAACAGTTAAGGAGAATGCTCACAGGAAATAAGAAAGTGTTGTATACTTGAATACAATGGCATAAGTAATTTCTTTAATTACAAAAATAATAAAAATAAGTAACAGATGAAACTGAAACAGTGGCTTATTTAAACGTTTAATGATATAAAAGTTAGTAATAACCACAAAATTTCACTGTAAAAGCAGATAAATCACAGAATTTGTTTACAATACTCAATGCTGTTATTTTATGTGGTGCCATTTTTACTTCAGACCAGTCGTGATGTAGCATTATTTAGTAAATACAAGAACTAGACAATCAATTCTTCATTGGAGTCACCTTATGTCCATTTTAGATTTTTATTTTTACCTTTTACAACAATCAGTATCTACCATTTTGTGCTTAGTCAATTATTTTTTGAGTACAAAATATTGGGTATGGGGCTGCTGAAAGTCTGCACTGCATACTTAAAATTGTCCAATACTATTTTCTTTTAATCACTACATCACTCTTATACTCCCCTTTCCTCCTTGCACAGGAGCTTTAAGTGACACGTAGCTGCATGACACTTTTGAAAAAACAAGTCTTTATTCATTCCTTGGTGAACAAAACTGTCATTAAATTTCCAAATCTGCATGCGCTGTACAGAGCCTAAGCTCAAAATTAATCAGCACTTGAATGAACAACATCCATACTACTATTGTCATAAATAGCAACAGGTCCACAAAGGTGATCAGAGGGCTGGAGCACATCTCCTGTGAGGAAAGGCTGAGAGAGATGGTGTTATTCAGCACAAAGGGAAAGCTCCAGTCTGACTGTATTGCAGCCCTTCAGTGCCTCAAGGGGGCTTACACAGGAGAGCTGAAAGGGACTTCAAAGGCCTGTAGTGACAGGACAAGGGGTAATGGCTTTAAACTCAACTAGAGAGTAGGGTTAGTTTGGATATCAGAAGGAAACTCCTGTGAGGAACAGGTTTCCCAGAGAAGTTGTGGATGCCCCATTCCTGGGAGTGTTCAAAGCCAGGTTGGATGGAGCTTGGAGCAACCTAACCTATTGGAGGGATCCCTGCCTACATCAGGGGGGTTGGAACTATGTATGTATATGATCTTTAAGGTCTCTTCCAATTCAAACTACTCTACGATTGTATAATCTTGATACAACTGAATTAAAGCTCTCCAAAGGAAAATATCCTACTATTATATTCTTTAGCCTTGTAACAGCATCTCCACACACACATCAAAAAAAATCTGCATTCTTTCTTTAAAAATAGACTATTAAAACACATACTCTAAAAATCTAAGTTCACTACATCAGTGAATAGTTTGAATTTGAAGAATATTCAGTGACCAGGTCATTCCAGATCTATTAGCTTCCCTACCAAAAAAATAAAACATCCTTTATGCCTGATAACTCTATGGTGTTAACTTGGGATTTGTCTACATTTGTATTTTATTTCAGGTCAGGGGCATTCTTTCTGAATCTCCTGATCAGCTCCACTTCCTGTGCTTTGGTGCACATAACACTATGGCCTTGAAACCATCAAACTGGATTTCTTTTAGATTAAATGCTCCTACTTGTAATGGGTACACGTTTTTTTGGGCCACACCAGAGCTAGTCCAAGGAAAACCCTTTAGAAACACATACAGCACAAACATACCTCCCTGTGACTTGTTTTGCTCCACAAATTTGATCCTGCCAGGCTGTGGGACGCACCAATGCAGACATCCCCAGCCACCCAACACCCCAAGCGTGCTCTGTTCACCACAGCTCTAGGGTTGCCAGGGAGGCTCCACCTCAACTTCAGGCAAACTCAACCTCTGCAAGCATTTAGTGCAAGCAACACAAGTTCTCCTTCCAGATTCATTAGGCACTACATACCTTATTCACTAATGCTACACCAATTGTGAATGCTGTCATGACACACGAAAGAAAATCTACAGAATTCCATATCCCCTGAGATGTTAGCATAACGCAAATTTGACACAGATGCTGCCAGCCAGGTGATGACGGAGTACTGAAACAGAGCCCACAGCACCATCAGGACACATCAAGGAAACATTTGGAAGATTCTGTACTCTGCAATTGACTTGTCTTCCTTGTCCATAGGTGTGGCTTCCCAGTGACTTTCTACTCCTCCTTGTCCCTTAAGTGTGCTGTCATTAAAATACAAAATCTTAAAGTAATAACTAAACTAATTTGACTTCACAGAAGGAATTTTGTGTAAAAGTTTCAGAAGAAAAAACCAAAATAGGTAAAGCTTCTCAGTTGTAGTTTTAAAAGGCGGGGACAGAAAAGAATCTGACATCATTTTTTATTCACTCAAAAATTCCACAAACTATTTATAGACAGCTCTAATACACTTGGCAGCAAGCAGTGGAAATCGGAAATCTAGGAGAGACACTGGCTTAGGTTCAACGAGATTCCTGAGTTTAAGCACATAAGTAGTTCTATTCATGTCAAACCCTACACTTCTCCCCAGCCAGGTATAAAGTACGTTACCTTACTAACCACTGCCTGAAAGTTGGACGTGCTCTCAGGTGGTAATCTAATGCAGCACTTCAGATTAGACAGAGTAGAAAAAAACAGATTACTACAAATTAAACAGTTCAAAAATAGTCTCCTAAATTACAGCTAAATCTCAAGAAACTAAAAAAAAAACCAGAGGAGAAGGAAGTAGATCAGAAACTAGCGGGGGAAGCAGGAGTGACTATACTGCCCATCCATCCTTAAATGAGCTATGTCTTTAATAAGGCTCAGGTGCCTATTCTTAACTGATCAGACGCGATCATTAATTTGAACCTAACAACTTGCCCTCCTATCTGGAAACTTCCACTGTTATATCACTTAAACTTGAAAAAACCCAAATTTCTAGCTACTTTAAACAGTATTTCAAACAGTATTTCAGTATTTCTAGCTATTGTAAACAGTATTTCAAATACCAGAACTCAGTAAATTTAACAAAGGACTATTCCGAGCATTTGTGCATGGTTCAGCTGCAGTAACTATTCTTTTCTTCTGAAATTCCGTTTCAGATTCTCAAACTACGTCATATTTGAGAAGTGCCAGACTAGAGGAAAATTTCCATGTGTGGGCTGCACAGTCCTTACACAGTAGCATTGCAGATTTGATTCATACGCTTCACACGCTTTGTACTTTTACCTAGCAGTTTCTTTAAATGGCTGTTGCAGTAAAAAACCTGGCTTTGTTTTTGCTCCACGCAGATTTAAATTATCTTAATTTCCTATAAGTACAGGAACAAATGTCAATAGACAACAATTTACACAGAGCTGGTATACTATATTAAAAAACCAAAAATCTAAATGCCTAACATCTACAAACTGAAGACTTCATGTCTCTATCACAAGTTGAATGGTTAAACAGCAAGGCTTCAGGTTATATATTCACAAAGTAAAATACTGGTGGTTTTCCTAGCTATGATTTGATTCCATACTATCTTGAAAAAGTGCTAACAGAAGAAACAAAATCATTACTCATAAATAATAACTGCAACCATCATGAATCTATTGTAAGCTTGCAGAAATGAAAATATTATCTGCTTTAACCTCACAAATCCCAGCAGGAACCCTCAAAACATCCAAGCTTATAGCTCCAGATGACAGTATGACTCAGACTTACAACTGATTATTTTTCAAAAAAAGACTGAAGTAGTGTAGGAGTACTTGATCGTCGAGGGAGAATCACAAGGGTTTTTGTAAAGAAGGAAAACATTGTTCCATCGCTGCACCTTTATTATTGGGCCTATATCTCATGTGACCAACAGAACAGAAGACAAAAACACTAGTCAGGCTAGAGAGAAATAGAAAAAATAAAGTCTGAGATACATTGAGAGAATAATGGGTTTGAAATGCAGAACGCTCACTGGATTCATAAAATAAAGTTACAAAATCTATTTAAGTCTTTATTCAGCAGAAGGGCCAAGATGTTACAATGCAGACAGAGATCAGGGAGTTTCCTATTTCTGATTGAAGTCAAAGTAGGAGATGGAACCATAATTGCCAGAACTGTAACAGTCGTTCTGGAACATTGGCCTGAGCCAATCAGGGAATACTGGAGTCAACAGTATACACCTGCTGAGCTTCAACTCCACCTTTATGGAGCTAACAACAATAAATTTGAATTAACTGCAACACATCGCAGTTGCACTTGCTGTAGCAACATAACTGAATTGAATGCAAGCAGTTTACTGGGAAAGGTGGTGAAGCAACAGTGTATTTACAGCACATTTTGCACATAGATCAAATATAAAAATCATAAAAGCACTTCATGTTTATTGCATCTAGGAAAAATATCCCCATTTGAAAGATAAAACTCTGTCTTCTTTCCCTCTCACTAGTTATTACTAGAAATAAAACTTTGATTTTGACAACTTTTTATACTCTTTAATGTGTTTTGCTTTCTTTCTGATCGAATTAAAAAGCACTGCAGAGTTCCCAAGAAGGCTTGTTTTCTTTAATGTACAAAAAAAAAGTTCTTCCAAGGATTTGTGCAGACTTGTTTATGTAAAGTCTGGAAAATGGAATTTTTAGACCTTGTACCCATGCACCTTCTGACACCAAACCTCAACTTACACAAGATGTCATACCAGCTACCCTCCAGTAATACAAGACATAGTCTTATTAAGCCTTACTAAGGCTTCACTGCACTAATTAAAGTGTAGAAGTAACCTTGCACAGTATAGCTCATCACACCATCATTCACAAGAATTGTAACAACACAGTGAGAAGCACAACGGAGGGAGCAATGCACTTGTTTTTGCCCATCCCTTCAACATCTATAAAAAATAGTTTTTGATAATCCCATGCAAACAACCTTGTGCAAAATTAATTTCATTATATATTATGAATTATTTCATCTAGTTATAGCAGGCAGAAGTGGAGATGTTGCTGAGTTTAAAGGGAACCACAAAATGCAGATGCTTCCATTCACACTACTAAAAAGACAATGAATTGACATAGTTCTTGCTGTACTGTTACTTGTCACCTTGAAAAATTCCAATTGGTATGACAGCAAAGACTAGTTAGCTATACTAGTTTTCTATACTTGTCTAAACTATGCTGTTTATTAACTTAAGGACTTATGAGGAATAGGAGGTGAACTTGCTATAACTTGCTGGTCATGACACACGCATTCCTCAAAATGCACTGTGAACTGCTATTGGCCAATAAAGACAGACATTACAGAATCACAGAACAGCAAGGTTGGAAAAGATCATAGAGGTCATCAAGTCCAACCTATCACCTATTACCTAACCTAGCCTAACCTGTTACCTAACCTGTTGCCATCCCGCTACCAACACACCATCCTACCTATAACACACTACCCTAATATCCAGGTCATGCCACCAAGTACATCATCCAACCTTTTCTTAAACACCTCTAGGGATGGTGACTCCACCACCTCCTTGGGCAGCCCATTCCAGTGAGAGATCACCCTCTCTGTGAAAAAGTTCCTTCTGATGTCCAGTCTAAATCTCCCCTGACGCAGTTTAAGACTGTGTCTTCTTGTTCTATCACTTGTAGCCAGAGAGAAGAGACCGACACCCAGCTGGCTACACCTCCCTTTCAGGAAGTTGTAGAGAGCGATAAGGTCTCCCTTAATAGAAGATAGATTGCCTGCAAGATATGAAATAGATTTTACTAACATTAGTAACTTTCAAAAATAAGAATCAGAGCTTGAAATTGCTAAAGCATACTCCAGGTATGAAAGTGTGTACACATACCTGCATGAGTACACTCAGCA
>WEKX01000016.1:6747-24239 GCA_013390025.1 Pitta sordida | reverse complement strand
TGCATTCCACCACACTTAGCATATTGCCTCTCCTGACTGTAGTTATGAAAACAGTAACACAGACAGACACATGCACACGGGCTCCTGGCATGGCCAGGCTGGCAGTCCAGGCTGCCTGCTGCAGCAGGATGGGACCATACCGTGCAGCGTGTTATGGTAGACTTCCCCGCTCCTGGCACAGGCATGTCCTCCTGTTCCGGTGCTGGCAGACTGAGAGAAGAGATTCACACCCACCCGACTCCAACCTCCCCTCAGGTAAACAGGAATGAGGTCACCTCTGAGCCTATTCTTCTCCAGGCTGAACAACCCCAGCTCCTGCAGTCGCTCTCCACAGGGCTTGTTCTCCAGTCCTTTCACCACCCTTGTCGCCCTTCTCTGGACCCTCTCTAGCAGTTCAACATCTTTGTGACACTAGGGACACCAGAACTGGACACAGTACTCAAGATGGGGTCTGATCAGTGCCAAGTACAGAGAAAGAATAACTTCCCTAGTCCTGCTGGCCACACTGTTCCGGATACAGGCCAGGATGCCTTTGACCCTCTTAGCCCCATGGGCACACTGTTGGCTCATTAAGTTTTCTGTCAACCGTTACTCCCAAATGCCTCTTCATTTCACCACTCTCCAGCCACTCAAACATTACGTAGTGTCTTGGAAATAAATTTTCAAAATGTATTTGTGAAAAGTTTGCTCTTCTTTACGTGGCTCATGACACTAGCACACTACTGCTCTTTTCTTTTTTTCCCTAATGGCATAAACTAAGCTTTTCTCATTATTATAGACTTATTCTGTCAGGAACTGTACAATCAAGAACAACTACTCTTGCTCCAGAGAACTTCATACTTAGTAAAAATTATATTCACATAATACATTTTTATCAGTTAAAGGAAAGGACCAAAAGCACAAGACATAAAACAACTGGAAATCCTAGCCCACCATGTGCCAAAACATAACCATGTGGCAGTGCCTCACAGGAGCCACAGCAGTTGGGTGGGGTTGTGGAAAGCAAATATGATGGCTTTGTGTTTCCCATGGACAAGAACTACTCAAGTCCTCGGAAGTGTAAAAGAAAGGAGGGTTAAACTTGAGTAATGTTAACAAGCGATAAGGCCATCAGTACTAAAAAAACACTGCAGATCAACAGGACAGTAAAACCAAGTGAAACAGAACTCTGACTTACAGCTATCCTCTGCTAACAACTAATTCTGTATTGTGCCTCACCTTCCCTCTCTCTGCCCAAATCACAGAGGACAAAGTTCAAAATTCTGAACATCAAAGGGAAAGGTTTGGGAAAACTTTAAATGTGTTTATGTAAACATACAACTAACAATTACTTGTAGATGCCATAGTGTACAAACAAAGGCTGTTTGTGCCATACTAAATGCACTTTGTTCCTACTCTCAGTAGTCAATAAGAAAAATTCTCACATTGCATGGGTCACAAAATCACAAGTTTTATTACATTACATTCAAGAATAGACATCCTGCATCCTTCAGGTTTATCTTGTTCTTTTATGTTACACAAAATTTGAACTACATCCAGCTCTCCTTCTTGAACATGCATAGACAGTCCCATCTGATCCTATGTCAACCACACCCATGCAGTCCTGTGCAGCAGAACCATCATTCAAACACAGAATAAGAAATGTCTATAAAAGTAATGATATGCACTTTATTTGTTTGACTCAGGGCCACATAAACAGACATTTTCTGTCTCATTGTATTCCGAACCTTCATGCTTTAGATTTACTTTCACTGCAATTTGAAAGACCAAATAGATTTCAAAGAAGTTAGGTAGTTGAAATAGGCACATTTATAGAGCTGTGAACGGGCTCACTCTCTTCCCCTTCATGTCACCAACTTAATGAAAGAGCCTTATGGAGACGAATGACAAAGAAATAAGCTCTTCCACTGAAACGCCGCCATACTTGGGGCCATCCCACCTCCCTCAGCTCCAACACGGCCAGCGAGAGGCTGCCAGTTTCCAATATCCCTCTTCTCAGGCTTGTCCACACGCCAGTTGCAGCAGCAGAACTAGGAAAGGAGGTTCATGGACACATGCTCTGTAGCCCCTGGGATGTGCACCAAGAAAACAGCTTCACACTGCAGTACTTAAAACCTTTACCAAGCCATCAGCTCCCTCATGGAGGGAAAAGCTGGTAGCTATGAATGAATGTGTACACACAGACACACACACGCATTCGCTGTAGGACAGGGTTCCTAGGACAAAAATACAAACAGGAAGAGAGGCTTAAACATAGGAGGAGGAATGAATACCTTGGAGAAGAGAATGTCATCTAACAGGTATTTCCAAAATCCTTATTACCATTTACAATTAACTTCCAATATGACATCCCTAAACATGTTACACCTTATCTCCACTCTTGCCTTGACACAAGCTCTTCTCACCCATGCCTTTCTTGACCAAAAACATTCTCACTACACATTTACATGAGTCATTAACTTCCTTCCTGAGAATAGTTTTAAACAACTATTTTTCTGCACTCCAGCTTCCTAAAGAAACTTGTTAAATATATGCAGTAATAAACAATAACATGTTTTGACTCCTTCTCAGAGGGAAATCCCTGCCATGAATCATTCAGACAAATACCAGATGGGTAAAAGTCAAGTCACATAGTAACTGTGCACTCCTTTGTCCATCCAGTTGACAATACCTCACTCGAAAATGCATTTTAGTTGTTTAGTTTGAGCACATTCACTGTTATCTGGCAACGTGACTATAAATTCAAGCCTTGTTTCCCATGGATCACTCAGCATACAAGCAGCTGTGCACATCCACACATTCACAGAATCACAGAATCAGTAAGGTTGGAAAGACCATAGAGATCATCAAGTCCAACCTATCACCTATTACCTAACTTAGCCAAACCTGTTACCATCCTGCTACCAACACACCATCCTACCTATAACACACTACCCTAATATCTATGTCATGCCACCAAGTACAGCATCCAACCCTTTCTTAAAAGATCTCTAGGGACAGTGACTCCACCACCTCCTTGGGCAGCCCATTCCAGTGAGAGATCACCCTCTCTGTGAAAAAGTCCCTTCTAANCCAGATGGACATTTATCCCCAGCTTGGTGTCATCCGCAAACTTGCTAATAATTCCCCACAACTTCCAAGTACTTTGGACTATTTCTACATTTGGCAAGAGCAAGAATCCCAAAAATCCAGTCAGTAAGAATACCATGAAAAAATTTTATATTTCTATTCATATTCCAACATAAAGGTTTCATTGTAAAGTTGTTGTTACTAACTGTGAAAGATTCCACACAGAATACAGTAACACAGGATAAAACATATTCTACCTCTCATTGTAGTCAAAGGTGGCTGGTCTGAAGAAGCAGATAATCACTAAACCTTTTAAACAACAGTTGAAATTTACAATAGACTGTGTTTCTAATGAGCAGAAGAGAACTGGCATTTTGGGGATGAGAGGAAATCAGCTGGTAGTAGCATTTATCAAAACAGGAGGATAGGAGCTAGAGTTTTAAATAATGTAGAACAGACATGTTGCTCTGAAAGTAGTCTATTTCTAGTTCCACAACAAAAACTCAACAACTCCATATTTCCCAGAAGGGTGCTGTTCACATTTAAATAATTTAAGTCCTCTCTTCATGCTCTATCTTCCCTCTAAGGGGCAGACTAATTTGCCTACACTGAGAATTGAGACCTCTCCAAAGAGCAATTCATATCAACCAGTCACACTCCTGTTGCCTCACACCCCTTTAAAAAGATGTCCCTTTAACAAGCCTGTCTTTTCCCATACTGACTCTGCCTTAAGTTAAGCCAGACCAACTCCCCACTTCACACTCACACAGAATCAGACAGAAATGTGTAGTAACAAACTCTGCCCATGCACAGCCATGAAACAGCTATTTATTTTCTGTGCCTCAGCTTCTACCCTGCACAACATACTTTACAGGAATACTGTCAGCGTAAGGGCTTATTAGTCTATCTTAATAGTTAAACCTCAGATAATAAACAGCTTTTAGGCAACTATACAAAGAATATTTAAAAACAAAAATGTTCATTGAAGGTTTGTTTCCAAGCATGTCACATCAGTAGAGCAAAGTGAATTCAGACACAAGCTAGGTTTATAGTATTCTTTGGGGATTAACCTTTTTTAAAGAGGAAAGCTCGGTACCAGCCTGGTACACAAGTGCTCTTTCACAAGGAGACATCACATGTGAAGCAACAGTCAAGTAGGGAAAGAAACTCAAACGGCAGCTATTTGTAGGGACACTCAGATTCAAACTGTGCATGACAGAAAAAAAGCAAATGTTTTTCTGAAGAAAGGGATAAAGAATGGTTTGAAAAAACAGCTAAGTGAAAGATGCGTTATTTTTTATGTTAATACCATTTACCAAACTTGACAGGCAGCTGTATTCTTTCGGATGTAGCTTCTTTTCAAGGCACATGAAAAGCAGTGTCACACTTGTGCATTGATGAAAGCAGATTACATCCCTTACAATTCCTTACTGGTGACTCTGTTTAATGAATAATAATAAGTCACAATTTAAGGGCATTGGTTTTGCCGAGTGTTGGCTATTTGAAAAAGGAAGAGGGTGTCACTAGAGGAGGCACAGCTCTGGGAAGGGAATATAATGGAAGTCTGGAACATTTCATGGTAGCACAGTTTTCCGTTCCTCATCTTTTATTGATGGTAGACACATATACAACTTTCTAAAATTAGGGAGTATTTTCAAGTTGATACAGATTACGAAACTGAAGAAAAAGGCTTATTTGTGATAAAGTAGATACTGTGAAGACAGCATACTTGCAAGTTTTTACACTGTTTATACTTCACCAGTGATTGTTATCCACTTGACGATTTCTTTGCTTTTCCTTTCTGGATCATTTGCCAAAGTAGACAGAGGTTCAGCACTGACATTACAGGACAACTTTCACACAGTCATTATCAGTGCTGGGGCATCAAAACAATGTGATTTCTCAAGAGATCTGTGTATTCACTCTTGAAGTGTAATTTTAGCCAGTTCAATCCCCAGAAGGTAACTCAGGTTTGCTGGCTAAAGCAACAGTACAGAGGGCATTCCTGTCTTTGTCCTCTCAAAGTAAAACAAACTGTATAGGTGTCACAAATGAGTGACACTTTTAAAAAAAATCATGGTCGTTATAACAGGTGACACTTCACTCTGTACTGCTTCAGAAAGGTTCTAAGGCTCAGATATCTATGGGTTTCCTTTTTAGGGAACGTAGCTTGAAGAGGAAAACAGGTACATTAGGCTTCAGTGCACTAATTCAGTTGTTAAAAAAAAGGTTAAAAAAACACTTATACAGCAGGCATTCCACTCTATTAAAAGCCAACCTGATAATAAAATTCAGCACTTGCTCCTACAGGCTTTTTAAATGGAGGCACTGAATTTTAAAATAGAAAAAAATGTGACACAGCATGGTGACAAGTACAAGATCAATGTCAGACATAAAACCAACATGCTCAAATTCCTATTTATCTGCTTTTATATAATGAAGTGTATCATTAATTTAAGCACACATCCTTCCTGTTTAATAGCAGATTTCCAGCCATAGGGAGAAGAGCAGACCTAAGACAATGTAACCCCATAAACAGCAAAACAAACTCTGATTACATATCCAAATAAATTAAAACATTGTCAACACTTCAAAAATACATCAAAGTAGACAATATTTCAGTAGAGGCATGAAAGAGTTGCTAAATAAGAATCTGATGCCATGATCCTTATGTCCATAGCAATAATTTATAAACTATATTCAACAACTCAAGTCTAAAGCTAGTTCAGACCTCCTTCCCATCAGAGTAACTCGTCTCCCTTAAAAAAACTCCTGTTTGATGTGATCATTTTAGCTGAATACCACACACGTCTGAGAAACTGTTCAAATTAGGTGTTTTGAGCATTTTACTGGCTCCAAAGCATGCCCTATAGTCAGCAAGCAAGATCTCAGATTAAAAATTTAAATTCAACTTTATTTTGATCATTAATAATTTCTGAAAGCTTTTGCATTCTGCACTGAATTCTTTCATGCTCAACACTTTAAATGGATGTATCTAGACTTCAGAACCAACTCCCTTCTAAAGCTGCAAGATAGTTTGAGAAAACTGGCGAAACAAAGTCAAATGTAGATCTGTTCACTTGATTGTCACATACATCTTCCTCGCTTCCAGGCTTTTAGTTAAGATTTTAAGACAGATGAACAGCTGAATATTTTAAGATGCTCATGCAAAAAGGCACTGTTAGGACTTTCTGTTAATTACGAGTGGGCTGTCTCTCAACTCTCCAGCCATGACCTTAACTTTACTCTCTGGGCAGATCCAACTTGCAAGGGAGTCATCCCCGGGACACATCATTGTGTAGGACAATTGCTGCTCCTCTTGATGTGCACGTTTGGAATGCAGGATCTGTTATCCTACCAAAACTCCTCTGGGACCCCAAGGGCACCACACACAAGCTCTGCAGTTCTGACTGCAATGGGGAAAGCCGATTCTACTCCCCATTAAAGCAGGAGAAAAAAGGCACAGTCCTTCTCCCAAGGCCCACAGTGTAGAGGCAAAAGGCCTGTACAGGTAGTATTGTCCCAGATCTCCATGATGGATGAAAACCAGAAACCACTGTGGACTTTGAAAGAGATTAGAAACTGTCACTCAGCTTTGGTATAGATAGAACAGAAGCTTTGTTACAGTGCGCACAGACGACAGACACAACAGATAACCTGAAATCAGAGACTGAGGTGAGACAAACTAGGTGACACCTAGGCAACAGACACTGGCAACAGCATTAGCTGGATCAGCAACAACAGACCGGTAGTATCTGGACTTCATACACATGCACCTCCCAGGCACATCCAGAAGTAAAGTTGCTAGAGTGCACAAAAGCCAAATGTCAGTGTCAGCCAGAAAAAAAGTTTAAAAATATGGATGAAAGCCACAAATATTTGAAGTTCTGTTTGTTCATCCACTTATTTTCTAAGGCACAGACAAAATGTAAGAATCTAATGTTTATACAGTGATCCCCAGTTACTTGCGGGCTGTTGGGTCTGGTCCTCCTCACGTAGTCAAGTATACCACGCTCGTAGACACGCTCCCTCCCCTAATAAGGTCTGGAGGATGCTCCTGAGAGCGGGGCTTGTTTCAGATGTCTGGCTGTGCTTGCTGAGCGAGCGGCAGGGGGGCCGGGGCCGGCTGCGCTCATCGCGCGAGAGGCAGTGTGGACCGGGGCTGGCGCTGGCTGTGCTCGCCGCACAAGCGCCAGGGCCAGGGACCGAGCAGACTGGGGTCGCGGTATGTTCTGCGCACACGCCAGGTCCCACAACTCGCTGGAAAATCAAGAGCGAGTATGGGATCTCGCAAATTACGGATCGCGACTATGCGGAGGATCACTGAATAACGTCTCTCTATCTGAGAATACTTGGAAGGCCACAGAGTAAGACCTCAAGCAATTGCCAAGCTCTTTCTGCATTCAAACCCCTTTTCTTGCTTTCCCATAAGAGGAACCGTTTAGACTGATTCGACACTCACTCAGCAAAACATAACACCCTTAAAATAAAAGGCTGGTTCCCTTCTCCCTTCTACTTCCACAGTCTCAAACAACTGCTCTCGCAGACATCTTGGCTTCTTCTTCCACTCAGAAGAACAGTTCTGCCACCTTCAGCTGTGAACATGCCTTAACAAGGTGTCCCAATCTTTCTCTCCCTTGCTATCCCAGCTCCAGTCTTCATGAATATTTCTAACCACAGACACTAGTTGAACTCTAGCCATGGAACTGGTTGCTCCTGCAGTACCTTTAGGTAATAAACATGACCAGTGGGAGGTGCTCTGACAAAGAAAACCGTTTCTACAAATACACAACCCCCCAAATCCATCCCAGTCAGTACTTCAAGGTGCATGTTGCTGTGATCAAGAGTCACATGTCTAATTGTATCATTGCTTTTCCTGGCTTATCAATAACTATCTCTCATTATTTAAACTGATGTTTAGATCACAGGAAGGACATTCTTTCAACATACTATTTTAAAAATTATCACTTCGGAAAAAAATGAAATATGCGTTCTTCCAAGTCCAGTTACAAATGTTTCCATATGGTTTAGACACACTTGTTAAATCTCTGCATACTCTCCCTGAGCACTCCTTAAGAACAAATGGAAAAACGTAATTGCTTAGGAGTATGACAAGCAGGCTGAAGTAAATACAACAATATTATGAATAATACAGCACATTAACTGGGACTCTAGAATCAATCTCTCTCTGGAAATTAGTCTGTTGAGTTCTACATGCAGGAAAAAAAAGGAAGGGAGGGGTTAAAGTCTCCACCTAAAACTATGTAATAAGAGGAAACATATACAGTGAATCCTCTCTGTATCACGACTTCTCCTTCACGACCTCGCGCATTTGCGATGTGAATTTATCGCAGTTTTGATTCCACCATTTGCGAATTTATGAGGCTCGCGCACGCGCAGTGCCTCTGATCCACCGAGGGGCGGTGCCGGAGCTCCCAGTGGGGCGGCGCTGGCCTGGCCCCACAGGGAGGGCCATGAGTCACGCTGTCCCCTGTTACTCTAAACGCAGCTGGGTAACTGACCCCCCCGGGCATGTGTTAATGTTTCCATGGCTACAGGCGGGGAAGGGCAGTGCCACAGGAAAGTGGGGCTGGGCTGGCCGCAGCGGCCATGCTCACTCTGCTGCCACAGTTGAACCCCCCCCCCGCCCCGCGGGGCGCTGCCGGCAGTGCACAGGATGGGCGGCNGCGATGGAGGAGGTATAACTGTACATGAACTTGTTTACTGCATGTGATCTATTCATTACCTCAGTCCCAATTACTGCAACATCCCCAACTGAAGCTTTCACTTGAGATAGTCCAAAATACAATTTCATAGATGGAAAACACCCTACCAGAGTACACTACTTCATTAGACTCTAATACATTTTGTAAAATCAAGGAAAAAAAGACATTAAGCAAAGTCCTATGAAAATTCATATACAGCTAAAATCTAGAAGTCAGAGAACATGAATATGTGTGTGCCTTCTCACTACAAAGCACATCAACAAGACTTCCATTTTCTCTTCTAAACTGCTCACCTTCAGTTACTAAAGAGTTCTTTCTAAAGGAACAGATCCTTGAATGAGTAGGATCACTAAATTTTTAAGAGACGTCACTGACTAGAAAAAACTTATTTCTAGTAATTCTGTAAAAATTAGGGGAAGAAAAAAATCTTATTTTTTCTATGAAAGAACTATTCTCACTGTCATTTCTTACTTTCAGGGGGCCCTATCTGTCTCTCAAGAGATGCATACAAAGATAGAGTAATATGTAAAACCAAGTTACAGGACCCTCTAGCAGAGTAATTCCTTCCTAACTTTTAGACACAAGCAGCTTCATTATAGACTTCCCCCACATGCCCGAGTGTGCTCACATTGCTTGTTAGAGGATCACTCCAATGTTTTCTGGCTCCAACTGACCTCAACAGACTCTTTTGGTTACTCACAGTCAGTCCCAGGGGCCTCCACTTAGCAGAGGAAACATCTCAGAGGTTAAGCAAAGGGTAGTCATGAATAACACACAGTTAGGTAGGTGAAACATGCAGTTCACATCCCAATAGAGTCTTACCTCCGCATTCGCAGGTTACAGGTCTCATGGCGGTCCTGCAAATTTCCCAATCCATGAGCATGAATATGCACGTAAGCCATGCTCATCTCCCTGCCCCTCGCCACCCCAGAGTGCTGGGGAGCGCTCCCCATGGCATCTCACAGCATGGGGGCAAAGGGATGCATTTCTGAGCCCACTGCGACTAGGGAGACCCCTGGAGAATCCCTGGGCTTCCCTTCGGCCACGGTGCCAGGCCACTGTGCATGATTGGACTGCTGCTGCAATGGGGAAGATCACCCCCAGGCTGTAGCAGGGCAGGGGCTCAGCAGTCCCTGCTCGCACTCCGCAGGCTCTCCCTGGAAAGGGGCTGGCGGGGACAAACGTTTGAGAGTGCCACATGCCAGCACATCCCGGTCCTGGCACACACGGGCAGGCAGGGCAGAGGGGGAAGGGGAGGCTAGATCATGCTGCAGTCACTGTGGAGGAGCGCTTTCCCTGGGAAAAGGGACAGGCACACAGACCCTGGGGACACAGAACACTTAGCATTTGGATTCCGCTGCAGTTAGCATACCTATTGGCAGTGCCTCCCCCGCAGGTAGCTGGGACACCCTGGGGGAGAAGTGGCGGGACACACCGTTCCTAGGTCAGGCGGTGCCACAGGAGTATACACCGCATGCTACAAAGCTTCCCTGCCACGTAACCTCTACAACACTCATAAGGGAGCGAACTGTGGCTGTGCCCAGCGAGCAAGAGAGCTCTGTATCCATCCTTTGTCTGTCCCAAAGCAATGCCTGACTGTCACTCAAACTTCTCTAAGATTAAAAAAAGAAAGACATAAAAGAGATTTGAACCTAGAGAAAAATCGGGGAGAAGTGTCATGGAAGTCACGGAGGTAACTGATGAATGTAACTCTCCTTCCAGCAACCTGAAGTATCTCAGGGATAAGCAATCACTAACTAAAGTTACTTTCTTTCATTTTTTATACTTAACACTTTGTTTTGCTCTTGATCAGTGCATTCCTTAAGTTTTGTTTAAATTAAGCCGGTTTTGCTGTCTAGTCTGTTTTTACTGTTAGGTTTGTTATGCAGCTGAGATTATTTTGCTGTTATACTCTAAGGTTCGGGTATTTTGCTCTAGTGTGGATATTTTCTGCTGGTAAAATATTTTTAATTACCCTGCTCTAGTGTAGAAGGTTTTGATAGTAAGTTCTTTGGTGCCCATTTGTGTAGCTTGCTAGTAGGTAACCCTCATAGCCACAGTGTATTTGTAGCCAAAAAAATTACCAAAGATATATCAAATCCTCTTAAATTGTCACGATTTGGTATAAATAAACCTGTTACGTGAACTAATCAGAGTTAGTCCATGATATTGTGGTGCTGGTAGTTCTCAACAGCCAAATAACTCATGGGGGCTCTTTGAGGGGCCTCACTCTCTCTTGCTATTTAGTAAAGCCCTTGAAAACCTTCCTGGCCAAATTCACTGAACCTGTTAGTGAAAGGTCTCGATTAAACAGATGCCTTCTGCCGGGTGGGACACTAATCACTGGCTGTTACTCCACTGGTTTGCCTACCCTGAACCTTATTTCCCTGCCCCTGGAATCCTGGAGGTGCCCTGGTTTTCCCTTGAACTAGGCACCCGCTCGCGCTTGTTTATTTTCCCACTTGTCCACAGTTGTCATTGTTCCACTCTGGTTTTTTATACTGTTATTGTTGTTGTTCAAACATATATAAATATTTGTTATATTAAATTTTTTCCTTTCTCCCAGTAAAGTTCTTATTTCTCTCCATATATATATTATTCAAGTATTTCTAAATTTAATTCACACTTCAACTTAATTGACCCAGGACAGTATGGTATCATACAGCTAGCCAGAAACCACTTTGAGCATTTATTTCTAGTGAGGAGATAAAGACAGGAACTCGCATCTACAACCAGTGTCCGCAGGATCACAGGCACTGGCACCCGGCGCTTTCTTATAACCATGTAAACTATAGAGCCTGAACTCTGCTGACCAACAGACGCCTCAGTAACAACCACTACTGCAAAATGTTACAGCGAATAATTCTGAAACGCATACAAGCCAAAAACATCCCAGGCTGTCAACAACACTCTTTCAATTACTGCCTAGCTAGATGTCTCAGCTGTTGCAGCATTTAACATAATCATTAACTATCTGGGACAGTATAAATGGAACACTAAAACTAGAAAATGCAGAAATACACAGATATTTTAGATAGACAAATCACACAGAATATTCTGAATCGGAAGGGACACACAGGGATCAAGTCCAACTCTTAAACAGCACCACTTCCTCCTCGGCAGGGAATCCAACCCGGGTCTCCCGCACGAGAAGCAGGGACACTCACCACCTAAGAAAGCAAACCCACACTAGTTAACAGCTTATTCTTTAATTCTTTAAACCTGTAAGGAAATTAGTGAATTATACTTAACCAGTATGGAAATAGTGCCTACGCCATGGGAAACTGAGGTATATGGTAGAAAATAATGTAAGAAGGAATGTACCTAACATATCAAAGACATTAAGTTTAAAAATGTGAGATCGGTTAGCAAATCGTAAGAGTGATCACAATTGAAGTTTTAGCCAGGCCAAGCACAAAATTATATATTTAGGGCTTACTTGAAAATAATACCCATCCTGTTTACATCTTATTTGACAGTAAACCAGGAGTGCCTAAAGTAAGCCGATTCACCCGTAGAGCCCTTCCAACCCTAACAGAACACACCTCTTCCTCTCCCAGCAATGACAGAAACAGACGAAAAAATCATGCTTATTATACACTTTGCTCTGATGACAGGAATGGAGTTAGATGTCCTGATTCTGGTTACAAGTATGTTTCTGCTTATCCTCCGGATGACAATGTTCTCATTTAGTGCAAAATCCATTTCAGTACTGTGGTGAGTGTCCCTGTCTCTCATGTGGGAGACCATGGGTTCAATTCCCACCAGGGAGGCAGTGGTGCTGTTTAAGAGTTGGAATTGATGATCCTTGTGGGTCCCTTCCAACTCAGAATATTCTGTGATAACAACAATCACACAGCTACCCTAGATTCAATTCTCTTTTTGCTATGAGTTTGTCTCAGATGTGGGTTTTTTCTTCTCCCCTCGAATGAACATTGCTTTAAATATTGTCCACATGACCTCACAGAAACTTTGATTACAGACCTAATTGTGGCTCTGAACAGCCAGCTGAACACGTATACGCTTGCACAAGTTAACATGCGATCAACTTACACACAATATAAATTTCTATGGCATTAAAATTAGGGCATTTTCACTTCAAGGACTACAAAACTGTTCTAAAAAATTAAATGCAGTGGGTTTGCCAATAATACGATTTATGGCTTAGCAAAATATATCTGTTCAGAAAAGTGTCACTAAAGACTGGCATTCAAGAGTTTAAATTACAATAAGTTATTAAGTCAAGCCATTCCATTAGGACAGTCTGTTCTGGCTTTAGAGTTAAACTTCTTTAGAAAATTAAATAAACTGTCTGGCATACTTTATTTGCTTACATGATTCAGGTTATTATTACAAACAAGGTGAATTAACTCAAAGAACTATTTATAATTCCTCATCTCATACCACCATTAGCAAGTTGACACACAAGTAAAACTTGGGTCCTGACCAGTGAACTTTTATGACAATCTTACCTATATTACCATAAAACCAAATGAACAATGAATTATATACAAAGGTCTTATTAGAATCTCAAACAGCTGTACCACAGAAACCTGGAATAGTTCTAATCCATAACTGTTTTAGAGTTTCTATAGTGCAATATGTCTTTCTTTAAAGGGTCAAAATAACATCAAAAGCACTGCAGTCTCAGTAGTCTAACATAGTTTCCACTAGAATTTTTGGGAATAATAATATTCTGACCTCCCCTAATGTTTCTCAGCCATTGGTCCTTCAAAGGATACATACTAATGCCAAAACTATCCTGGAGAAAAGGATAATTAATACTGATCTCTATATGCCTCCCCTTCTAACTTTGAACTCTTTTAGCCTCCCTGTCCTACTACTGTAAATATTTTTCTTTGATGCACCTTTACAACTGGTGAAGTCAGAAGCACAGAGATTTCCCTACTGTGCTGCTGCACTGACTACTACCAAGTGTACAGAACTCTATAAAAAGTTTTCTGAAGCCTTCTGTTCAGTGGGAAAGAAATCCAAATTAATACATCAGGGTCACAAGTACAGTGAAGACTATAAAGAATTCGAACTTCCAGTAATCTGAGGAATTCAGATTACCCACTCTTCCTGATTCCACTCCAAAGGAAGGCACGTCCCAGTTTGCACACTGTGACACACCTCAGAGACTTTTCATAATGCAACCTCTGCTCTGGAACACCAATCCCTCTCAAACTTGTCCTGAAAATGCCCACTACAGTACCAGTAAGATATAAATCACCATCCTGCCAAGAGTTAAATAAAAATCAAACAAAATTATCACATTAGAAATTCAGTTCTCTAATCTAAGGTCATGTTTTAACAAGAAAACAAGTAAGATCATTGCCCTTGGGCTATATTAAAGATGTGCAGATATGTTGTTAATGGACATGGTTTAGTGATGGACTTGGTAGTGCCAGGTATACAGCTGGACTCTATGATCTTTAAGGTCTTTTCTAATCTACATGGTTCTATGATTTCAAAATTCACTTGATTTCCATTTGATCAATCATGGAACTTTGGCTTGAAAAACACTGCCCTCAAGAACAGTACCAATTTCTCATATGACATTTTTTCCTCATAAAAAATTACTTTGCACCACATACGGTTTTGAACTCACAAATATCTTCATATTTGTTCCAGTAAAAAGCATGCCAGGATTATATAGAGACACATATGATCAATTATTTCTTGGATACAAAACTCTCAAGCCAACAGGAAACCCAGAAATATAAAACAAAAAATAACATTGCCCAATGCCCTACCAAGCTATAATTCTTGTTAGTCAGTGCTATTTCAATATTTCACTCATCAGTATTCCTCCTTCTCAAATTTTTATAATTATAGTCACCATCAGAAGGAAGGTTTGAAAAACTCAAACTACAGGGAAACAGAGGAACATTCTCTGGAGAGCTCAATGCCCACATAACAACCTTGGTGAATTTAGTATGTATTTTAATTAGTGGGAAATTCTAGATATTTTAGCTCTGCAGCTGAATAATGGAAGGCAACCAAAGTGATGCACCATTGCTTTTCCAAGCATGCATTTACCTTGGGCATTGTCTGCTGCTTTCAAAGCCTTAAGATAATGGTATCTTGATCAGCATCACAGTCCAGAGCTCTGCTGAAGCAACGTTTTATTCAAATTCATGCCAATATTAAATTAGTTTAGTTTCAAGAACTAAAAGCAGTTGTACAGGAAGGTAAAATGCTTTAATAAGGCAGAGTTCCCAGCCCCACCTCCTTCTGAAAGAAACAAACAGGAGAAATCAAAATCAAAGCTCAAAGGGCAACACTGCACAGTGTATACTTGCTTTCATTTTGGAAAGTTCCTTTCCTTTGAGCAGTGAAACCAGCCAGAACTTCAGACATTTAAAACAAAAACTNTTCAAATTCATGCCAATATTAAATTAGTTTAGTTTCAAGAACTAAAAGCAGTTGTACAGGAAGGTAAAATGCTTTAATAAGGCAGAGTTCCCAGCCCCACCTCCTTCTGAAAGAAACAGGAGAAATCAAAGTCAAAGCTCAAAGGGCTACACTGCACAGTGTACACTTGCTTTCATTTTGGAAAGTTCCTTTCCTTTGAGCAGTGAAACCAGCCAGAACTTCAGACATTTAAAACAAAAACTGCTACAGAAACTAATCCCTCATGAGCATGAGACAGCACAGCACACTGATCGAAATCAGATGGCAGCTTCTCCTTCCTGGCAGTGGCAATGTGTTTCCCAGCAAAGCAAAAGAAACTTACGGGGCCTTCCTGGCTGAACTTTGGAAAGTCTTGACTAAAGCTTTATGAAAAACATTATTCAGCAAGAATTTTATCTGGTTGTTTTTCCTCTAACTAAAGATTGTGCTTGTGATTTAAATTTTTACAGGGGAAATACTGACAAAAACACATAAGTTACAGCACTATAATTCAAAACTATCTACTTAGGTCCGGCTGATGAGGTATATCACAATTATAATTGTGACTGCTATTTCAAATCTGTAACAAGTATAGTAAAGTTAGCACATGGAGTTTGTTAAAATACCCTTGCAAAAAAATTAAATCTTCTCAAGCACACTAAGTAAGCAAACATAAGAACAGCTTAATATGTAGTATCTAAACTTGAGATTTTTCCCTACCACTTCTTGCTCTACCACTAGCTAACTCCTTTTCAGTTGCGCCTGGAATTTTGCTTTTGATGTGCAACTCTTTTGCTTGACTTTGTGTGCATTTAAGGTTGATCAGAACCTTGTTTTGTTTATGCAAGTAGGCCTCCTCAAAAATGGAACTTTACCGGAGTAGCTATTCAGTTACAGGTACTGGCAGATCCAGAGCTTGTTTGAAGAAGCCTACTTTAGTTTTCTACTCAGATAAATACCAAATGGGAAACGCTCCTACAAATTTCTGTGGTGTGTCTACACTTCAGAGTCTGGACTGACTGCTGCAGCACAGGCATGTGCTGGACAAAACATTGCGCACAGACAAACATGAAATATCTTGATATTCCAGACACAAGTTTGTTTTTCTAAACTGTGAAAGAAATTCCAGTTTCAGACGCTCAATCACGTGTTTAAAGCAAAGGCATTTACTTCAGAAACTCCGAGGCAGGGCCTCTGTGGCTGTTCTCCCTGGGGCAAGGCACATGCCCAGCTCTGTGCCAAAGGCCCATGGACACAACCCACGCTCGGCCTCATAAAACAAACACAACTCTCAGAGAAAACATGAGACGACACCCCTCGTCAAGTATCTGCGGATTGATCTGTCAGGTGTTACCGGGCCACCAGAATAAACCAACCACAGCATTTACACAAATATTTTTCCTCAGCAGTTCTGTTTAAAGACAGGCTTACACCCAGGGATGAAATGCCACTCGGGTACGAACTGCAGGCAGGCTCAGCAAAAGGAAAGCTCCCTGGAAAGGCTTCCAGGCCTGTGCTGATGTGTCACAAACTCATCACCCAGCGCCAGCCCCGTCCCCGCGGCCCACAGGGCCGCCCTGCCCCTCGACAGCAGGCCGGACGCGGAACATCTCCCAAACATCCAGCCCCATTATCCACAGGCAGCGATTACCCGTGACTCAGAGGATTTGGGGCTGGTTTGTTTGCGCGGCCCCGCGCCAACTCCGGAGTTGCCGGTAACGCAGCCGGGCCAAACCGCACAACCCCGGCCCCGGTTGTAAGGGCTTCCCCTGAGATTTCTATCCACACCCACAGACAATAAATAAATAAATAAATAAGTAAACAACACTTAAACCCCCTCCACACAAAATAAACAAAACCAGAAACAAACAAGCAAAAACTGAGAGAGTCCTGGGGCACTCAGCTCGCAGGGGGCGACGCCGCTGGGGCAGAGAAGGGAAGGCACAGGGACACCAGCCAGGCCCGGCGGCGGTGCCGGGAGGCTCCAGGGACCCAGCCGAAGCCGGCCGGGAGAAAGGCCGCTTTGTTCCCCCGGCCCCGCAGCCGCTCCCGGCCCGCCACACGGAAGCAGACGGGCGGCGTCACTGCCCGGTACCTACCGCAGCAGGAGACGACGAGGAGCAGGAGCTGCGCTGACCTCCACGCCGAGGAGCCCTCTGCGCTCCCCCAAGGGGCCATAACAACCGCCCGCAGGGAGGCGGCGCGGAGCCGGACCCGCCACCGCCGCGCCCCCGACACGGAGCCCGAGCTGTTGCCGCCACAAGAGGGGCCGGCGGCGACTCGCCCCCTCACCCACCGGAG
>WEKX01000014.1:0-15657 GCA_013390025.1 Pitta sordida | reverse complement strand
TCCAGACTGAACAGTCCCAGTTCCTGTAGTCGCTCCTCATAGGGCCTGCCCTCCAGTCCCAGTCACGGTCCTTTTGTAGTTGCTGCATAATAGCACACAAGACTATCCGTTCCATGACTTTGCATGGGACTGAGGTCAGGCTGACAGGATTGCTCAGATCATCTTTCCTGCCCTTCTTGTGGATGGGTGTCACATTGGCCAATTTCCAGTCTTGTGGTAGAACACCACTAAGCCAGGACTGTTGGTAAATTATGCAAAGTGGCTTGGCGAATTCATCTGCTAGTTCTTTCATCACCCTCGGATGGATCCCATCTGGTCCCATTGACTTATGAGGATTCAAGCCACTCAGCAAGTCTCTGACTACCTCCTCTGAAATGACAGTCTCAAAAACCTTGTATCTGCAATTTACATATTGCCAATTAATAGGGGACATAGTTGTCTATTTGCCCGCACCACTGGTGTTGCTAGAATTACTGTGGCATAAGAAGAATAATGGTGAAGGTTATTCAGCAGTCAGAGTAAGTCAGTGAACATTTTTACAGTTAGATATTTTTCTCTAGAAAAATCTAACATCATGTAAAAATAGCTAATATCCAGCCTTCTCTCTCCAAATATTTTATGGAGATACAAGTAATTTCACATACTTGAGCTATAAGAATGGTGGTGATAGTACAAAATGGAATGGTATTTTTAAATTGTGCCAGTAGTTCAAAATTAGAGAAAATATATAAAGTCATGACCACACTGAAGCAAAAGTTTAACTCTTATTAATTTCCTAGTAACCAGGAATTGTTCTTTCTGAGGGCCACCAGAAAATACGGTTTCTTCTTGAGGAAGTTGTATTAATTTTAAAAGAGAAAGAATGGGTGTAATGAGAAAGGGAGGGAGGCAAGGAGGGAGGGAAGGACTGAAAAATACTTCTGTTTGGTTTGTTTGTGTCCTTAATATGCTACAGTGTTGATGGTGTTTATATTCTGTTTAACCAGTACTTACCACAGGAGGTCCAAGATAATAAGAAAATAAGTTATTTATCAATAATTAAAACAGTGATTATCTTGTTGAAGAAAGGCAACACTTCAAGTTTCTGTCAGACTTCTGGTTATAATATTGTAAATTCGTTACTATTTTGCAGATTTGGTGTATGGATACTATAGACAACAGCGGAAATTGATTGAAGAAATTGATTGGTCATATACAGGTAAGCAAAACTGTCTATTGAAGAACTTATGCCACTGTGATATTTGCATGTTCATTGTTATACCTTTAAGAGCCTCATGTGTCTGTATAACACTTATCATGTGCCTAAACAATTGCTAAAGTAAAAATGTAGGAAATGGAATCTGAAAAAATGCAGGAACTTTAGTACAGTTGAGTACTTTCATGTCTTACGTCTATCTATTACTTTTGGAAAGAGTAAATGCTTAAAACCTTAACTTTAACCTGACTTATTTCACATGAAGGCTGGACTAATAAATTGTTCAGTGCTCATTTATCAATTATTACTGTTCTGCCAAATCTGAAAAGCAGACAGAAGGCTGAAACAAAGCACAGCACATTATGTGGGAAATAACCTATCCATATAGTGAGTATGAATTTCTGAACTCAGCTTCTGAGCACTTGAGCATTCCTTTCCAGGTCCCACCTTGACACTCCTCAAAACTCAGTCATCAGACTCAGTCTCTCATTTGTCTAAGAGAGAAATATATACCGTAAAATTCTGCATGACCATTGCCTCATCAAAGAAGGACCATGGGAAATTCACAATTAGTCTCTTAAGTTCTTATGTGTAAGTCAAGCACAATACTGAAAAGGTAATTTTGTCCTAAGTGAGAGGTATTTTTTGTCGAACATGTAGGAAATTACTTCTTGATGATGTTCATAGACTCCTACATTTTAAATTATTTAAGTTACTGTTTCAAAAATACCAATCTATGAAAAATAAGGACTGTCAAATTTAATTTTTTTCATAAATTTGATTCAAAATATGTTCCTGTAGTAGTTAAAGAAAATTGCACCATTATTTTTATTTCTCTCATTCTAATTTTCAAGACAGTTTTTATCTTCCAGTGTAAAACAGATCTAACAAGTTTAGGGAGAATTGAAACAGACTAGTCATAAACTCTTCAAAATGAGATTTATAATGAGAACTCACACAGATCATATAGCAAAAATTCAAGCATAAGATCAATCGATACAGTATTTCATGTTCGAAATCTATCCATTTTTTAATATTGCAGCTTAATGACTGCAGAGATAAACCTCTAGGATTCCAGAGGGTAATCTTTAAAGAAAAACAAGTGGGGTTTGTTTGCGGTATCGGAGGATAGAACTCTTCGCTAGGCTGCACAGAGCACCCATGTACTGTGTAGCTGCTGCAGCAGTTACAGGTCACCCTTGATGGATATTTTGTATGCAAAATCAGCACAGACTCCAAAAGCCAGAGGATATGGAGCTGTTGTTTCTCTTCTTTTGCATTTGAGATACCTGTGTGTAGTCGTCTTAATTCATATACTTTGTGCAGTGATTCCATTGCTGTCAAAGCCTTTCTCCCCAGCCAGACCTATACAGGAGCTCAGCACTGTGAGTGAGCCCTACCTAGCATTCTGCTGCTCCTGCAGCCTCCTGCCCAAGATGCGTCCTGCATCCTACTCCTGCTTCCTCACGAGACCCCCTGCGGCACAGGCTCTGTGTGCCCTCAGCATTCATAACACAGCTGACTCCATGAGTGGTCAAAATGGATTTTTCAAAGCTTTTGGGGAGGGCTGCATGTAAATCAGGTACTCAACAGTCTAGGGGTAGCAACTGTATTGTGACCTGTGTGGTATGTGATGCTTTCCTGAAACACCAGGTAATTGATTCATGTCATAAGGGGAATACACAAATTCAGCTTCCACTTACAAAAAGGCAATCTTCCTGAATATGAAGAAAAATGACAGATTTTAACATTGGATTTTGGATGCACAGAAGTCCAGAGACTGAAGCATATTGGTTTTGATCTCATTCGCATATAATAACTTATTTATTTTATTTCTGCAGCAAGCTATGTCAGGTACTTTGTGTATAACCACTATACCTGTCTCAGGCAGGATTTTGAGCTGTGGACCAAAATGGACATTTCTGAATGGATGAACCTTGTCAGTACATCTTTTCCTCAAGACAACAGTTATAGTTATATTCTTCTTTCTTATAAACTGCTCACTGAAAGACCTGAAAAATTAGATTCATTGTGCCAGTGAAATGTTATGAGTGGGGTTAGGGTTCCTGCAACCACAGAGTTCAACCCCCTCATGAGTAAGAAAAATCCAGTTGGCTTGATAAATTAACCCGAGTTTGAGCAGGTGTTATTCTCTATATCAAATAGGAAGTTTCAGATATGTTGTCCACAGTGGGTCAATGCACTGGGACAGTGCTGTGAGATGAAAGTAAAATGAAACTAGAGAATCATACCTGTTAAAATCATCCAATTTCTGAAGGTGAAGTTTCACAATAAAGCAATTTCACATACTGGAAATTAATGTGAGTCATCATCAGATTTTGACTTTCTGGTAAATGTATAATGAAGTTATAAATGTTACTGGAGATATATTGTAGTACTTCTGAAGGCTCTGCTTTAAGCCATGGTCAAAGCCTTCATTTGCAAGCATTAATTTTTTCCCCTGAATTTGCATGTATTTGCATTAAAAAATACAATGTTAAAGAACTGGAATATGCAAATGCTTATTACAGATGCATCCAATTTTTTCAGGAATAAGGGAATCCTGCAGCTAGTTTGTTCACAAAAAATTACTTGACATTTCATTGTATTTTCTATTAAAATAGACATAGAAATAAAAAAAAGTCATGAATATTTTCATATGGTAAAAGATAATTCAACCATTTTTGTTGTAGAAAAAACAAGTATACTGTGAAAGTTCAATTTTCTTGAATCAGTTACATGCTAATTGATCTGCAAAGATAATTCAGATACTGTTTAACTGCCCCAGTGAGTTTAATCATTCATATATTATTTCAAAGCATAAAGCAAGTAATATGAGCTTCAGAGTTGAAAGACTAATTTTTATTGATGCTTTGTTTATCTGCATTGTTTATGGTAGAAGGACGTCTACACAGCCAACCCTCTTCCACTTCGTGCTTCCCATATTGCCGCTTCACTACTGCATGGCATGATTTTTCTGCTATTGGGGAGGTCTGTTTCACCATTGTGTGAACTGACAGTCATGAATATTCAAATTAGACAGTCATGAATCAATCCCCACGCCGTGCCGCACAGGCTACAGGCACACTGCTCTGCTCATGCTGCATCCACCCCACTGTGCTCTGAGCTGGCCACAGCAGTTTCACCGGCTAGGTCACAAGCTTGGTTTCAGAGGCACTGCACGGCTTGGCACGATCCTTCACGTTCCCATGATGGCCTTGGGCTGCCTGCAGGAGGGAGGGAGCAGTCTCCTTCTCTGTCTCTTCTCTGGCTCTGACTGCTGCCCCTGCCTGCCCCATTCAGAGCTCCTTTCTCCCCTTCTCTCCCCTCCCCTCACCCGCACCCACATCCCAGAGAAGATATTTACACAAACGTTCTCCTGTATTAAAATTCCCAGATTCCTGGATTTGAACAGGTTTTTATCCGGAGGTGCTCGGTATTGAAACGTGAGACATGTGAAACATGTGAGGCAGTGGAGGTTTTTCCAGTGCCAACGAGCCAGCCATGCTCAACCCCCAGGAGCGAACACACCGGGGAGAGCTCAGAAGTATACAATACAGCCCCACAGTGCCTCCTCTGCCTGCTGCAGCTCCCAGAGAGGCGGTGGCTAAAGCCCAGGACTTGCTTGGGAGGTGGTGGCCAAAGCCCGGGACTTGCTTGGGTGGCAGGGTGGGCTCAAGGACCCCTTCGTCACAATTTCTGAGGACGCCTCAGGTGGCGATGGGGCAGAGGAGACCCGCTTTACTATCCCGACCACGGGAGGAACTTCCAGGAACGCCCCATAGCCACTCTGGAGCTGAGGGGGCAGGGTGACCATGGCCAAATTTGCATATTCATGAGATGCCATTCTATGTGGATGGAGGGCTGCATGGAGTGGGGGGGCAAGACCCGTGCTATCGTGGTATTCGAGGATGAACTGTAATGCTGTTTTCTTGGGGGTTTTTGGATTTGTTTTTGTTTTTAATGTGACTCACTGATAGCAGTCCATGAAAAGTCCAAGTCTGAAAGTTTACATGTAAAACTGGTAAGTGATACCACAAAGAAAATCCCCCCCCCCCCCNAAAAAAAACCCCCCCCCCCCCCCAGTTAATTCTTCATGGGGTTTTACTTTTGGGATTTTTGTTCTTGTTCACGACAAACAAGTTACGTGGTTTAGGGGAAAAAAACCCCACAGTTGAATTTTATTAAAAGCAAGAGATTCTAAACAATCTTCCTGGAATTACAAAAGCTGAGAGCTTTAAACATTTTTTAAAATTGAGTGTACTGCGTAAACAAACAGCACAGTCAGATCAGTGTTCTTTGTCTCACCATTCAGGAGTGTTACATTCAGCCTGTGCTGCCATTAATTATGTGATATGCTGTTACAAAAGTACCTTATAAATTTCTACTGGCAACTCTGTTATTTTATATAATTTTTATCATTTAACCGACTGCAATATGTCTTATTGCAACTTGTGGCCATTGCCTCTTGCCCTTTCCTTGTGCATTGCTCTGCAGATTGACTTCAGCTGAGTTCCCCCTCTCAGCTTCAGCAAACTCAGATGCCTCAGCCTCTCCTCATACATGATGTACTCCATCCTCCAGACTCCAGATG
The DNA here is from genome assembly GCA_013390025.1 of Pitta sordida. Classification (NCBI taxonomy): domain Eukaryota; kingdom Metazoa; phylum Chordata; class Aves; order Passeriformes; family Pittidae; genus Pitta; species Pitta sordida. Next base: position 9,868 of record WEKX01000014.1, on the reverse strand, counting down.
ATCTCAGTGGCACTTAGTCCATAAATACCTGTCTCATACTGTGTTGCGCAGAAAATCAAAACTGGAAACTGCATTCTCGATATCACCTCACTGGTGTGAGTAGAGGGAAACTGTCACTTCCCTTATCCTGCTGGCTCCACTTTTGCTAAAGTAGCCCAGTTTGTCTTCCTGGCTACAAAGGCACACTGCTGTCTCACACACAACTCATGGTCCATCAAGATTACTAATTATGATGTTTCCAGATAATTTATCGTATCTGATGTATCTCAGTAGCAATGTACAGTGATATTGTTCTTCTGTGACTTGCACCAATACTTCCTTCACTAACAATGGCTAAATGTAATGATTTCTTTGTTTTCTCCCATGTTGAACATTGAACTAATCTTGTTAAAACTGAATTTGTTACCTTTTTGTGTCTGGTTCAGCAACCTCCTGGAGATATTCACCTAGCTTATCATTCTCAGTTAATATTGCTACACAGCCAAAACTTCAGTTGTCATTTGAAAGGCTGGGTTTGCCAGCATGAGTCCTGGAAATTTGCAGTGATTGCTTAAAATGTTTTTGCCTGTAGTTTGGCTCAGAAATTAAAGTTAAAATGGCCTTGTTTTCAGAGGTAGTGAGAAAAGGTAATTCTTTCTTGCCCAAACAAGATCTCATATTTTAATTTCAAATGTTCTGTAATATATTTCAATACTGAGGAGATTCTATTTCGAAGTCATTGCTCATGTTTGTGGGAAAGTATGGTGTTGCTTATATCCATATTAAAGTACAGGTATATTTTGCTTTTCACTCAGCCTAAAAAGTGAGCGGGAATCTGCAATATGTATCTCAGTTTTGGCTCATGAGAATGATTTTAACATTGGTAGCTAATTCTGTTTATTCTGTAAAATGTCTATTGCTTCTGTTACCCCCCAGTTTGATCCAGGTAAACGAAATTTTGAGGCTTTCCCCTCAACCACACCTCATCTCCCAGTTCAGCAGCCATCTGCTCTGAGGGTGGACAAGGTCAGGCATGCAGGTGCTGCTCCCTGCCCTGCAGCTACAATGAAAGGAATGCTGTGCTGAGTGTTTGTGTGAGCATGGGCATGGCTCACCCTCCGTGTGAGATATAGCTCCAGGGGCATGGCAAAGGGAGTCAGGAGGTATAGGCAGGGGTCTGGGTCCTAGCCATGACTGCCCAGGATGCATTATGATAGATGAGCCATTTTGTGAGCCAAATCCTGACAGTCAGGCTGTGTAGCTCCTGTGCACTAGCAGGAGCTGCTGGAGGTGGGTCCAGGAGCTGCCTTCTGAACCAACTGCTTTAGTGGACAGTTTTACCAGAACAGACTTAAATGTCTCAAAAAAAGCCCTGACAGAAGTTGATGAAACCTCCTGCCTTCACTGGCTTGATAGAGCTATGTTCGGGGGAGATGATGCATACCAAATTAAGTTCAACTTTTTTCCTTACTAAGTAACTACCTTGACATGATCAGTATGACTTGTGAGAAGATCTGGTCTTTTTATCAATTCATGTGAAATAAATAATTTTTTGGGTTTTATTTATCAGGTGTAACCACATCTCATGTGCTGTACCAGTTGTGGGTTCCTTCAGTAAACGGTACAGCAAAAGAAGTGAAAACAACATGCATTCTTTTATTAACATATAAAATAGGTCTGAAGAGGGTCTTTTCTTTTTTAGCAGTCCTTATGCTTCAGAGGCTATCGTACTTTTTCTTGCATGACTGCTCATTACATATATTTACTTCCCCCAGTCATTCATGGTTTCAGTGTTTTGTCACTAAATTCACAGGCTCACTAATTAAAAAGCATATTACATTATTATGTTTTTTAGGAAGGCTGATGATTCAGAAGCAGAAATTACATTGTTATGCATCTGTTCACATCAGAGAGACAAGATGTTCTCAAGTGAGAAGCTACATACTAGCATTTCTGACCATGGAGAAATTCCTTTTAAGATATCTCAGTGCACTGAATCAACTGCACAAAGCACATTATTCGACACAAATAAGATACCTATTCAGTATATTTGTGGAGTTTGAATTCATATGCAGTGATAAGGTTCAGAAGAGTCTGTTTCCAACAAAATTTCTTTTCAATGAGGAAAGCTGATCTTTGAGCAGCAGAAGGCTGTTACAGTAAATCCCCGCTGCATTNCCCCCCCCCGCCCCTCCCCGGGCGCGTGTTACTGTTCTCATGGCTGCAAGTGGGGAAGGGAAGAGCCTCAGGACAGTGGGGCTGGCCAGCGGGACATGCTCACTCCACTGCCGCAGCTGAACACCCCCGCCCGGCGCCGTGTGGTGCCGTGGGGCCAGGGCACGACTCCAGGCCAGGGTGCGGCGCGGGGCCGGGGCGCAGCGGGCACGGGCACCGGGGCTGGGGAGGGGGCGGGAGCAGCGGCATGGGGTTTGGGCTGTAAGCACGCGTGGTCAGCAGCTGCGGAAGTGGCAGCATGGCCGAAGAGAAATCTAGGGGGTGTCGGAGGGGTCTCCCCAGGCAGAGAGAGGAGNTTACGATCCCATGGATTTGCAAGGAAAACTTCTCGCAATGTTGCTTCAGCCATTCGCGAGTTTCCCGGGCCGATGCATACACAGTGCCTGTGCTCCGCCAAGGGGCGGTGCCAGACCTCTCTGTGGGGCAGGACTGGCCCGGCCCCGCGGGGAGGGCCATGAGTCACACTGTCCCCTGTTACTTAAGCGCAGCCAAGGACTGACCCCCCCCCGCCCCTCCCCGTGTTACTGTTCTCATGGCGCGTGTTACTGTTCTCATGGCTGCAAGTGGGGAAGGGAAGAGCCTCAGGACAGTGGGGCTGGCCAGCGGGACATGCTCACTCCACTGCCGCAGCTGAACACCCCCGCCCGGCGCCGTGTGGTGCCGTGGGGCCAGGGCACGACTCCAGGCCAGGGTGCGGCGCGGGGCCGGGGCGCAGCGGGCACGGGCACCGGGGCTGGGGAGGGGGCGGGAGCAGCGGCATGGGGTTTGGGCTGTAAGCACGCGTGGTCAGCAGCTGCGGAAGTGGCAGCATGGCCGAAGAGAAATCTAGGGGGTGTCGGAGGGGTCTCCCCAGGCAGAGAGAGGAGATAAATGCTTCCCTTTTCTCCCCTGTGCTGCGAGAGCCCATGGGGAGGAGTCAAAGAGGCTCCCCAGTGCTCCTGATTGGCTGGGGGTGGAGCAAAGGGCATGGCTTGCATGCATATTAATGACCTGCAAGTATTTGCGAGTTTGACATTTCACGAGACCTTTGACATGACACATTTCTCGCAAATGGAGGGGTATAACTGTAGCAGCAAAGTGCAATTTATTTAGCTTTTATGCAGCTAATATTTTCAGGATAAACTGAGTGGAAAACTGTTTCAAGGGGCTTTGGGGGAGAAGGTATGAAAATTGGACCCCAAATTCATGGAATTTTAAAGTAGGATGCTTATAGAACAGGTGTATAGAACCACATGTTGGAATTCATATTTGGCTCATGACTGTTGAATTACCTATACCTATACCATGGTACCGCGGTTCTTGTTTGTCTCCCGCAAAGCCCTCCGTCCACGTAGAATGGCAGCTCATTAATATGCAAATTTGCCCCTCACACCGCACTCTGGCACTGTTTTAGCACTGCCCTGCTGTGTGTCGGTGTTTGTATCAGGGCTTCCCAGCACCCACGGCCACTCCACGTCAGGAAAAACTCCTTTTCCGCTCGGCCAGGGACACTGGCATGGGGAGCCACCCGTGCTGCTGTCCCAGTGTCTCTGTGGGTGGGTAGACCTGGTCTCTCCATACTCGGGGTAGAGGTCTACCCCAAGAAAGTCTTGGACACCATGTCTAACCTGAGAATGTGTAAATCTTTCATAACTGCATGAGGCCTCCTCGCTCGGAGCAGAGCCGAGGGGAGCGGGGTGGGCGGCACTCGAGCAGAGCTGAGCTGCTGCGGGAGTGGCGTGCACCCAGCTCGGCTCTGCCGTGGCTGGCTCGAGGCGGGCGCCTGCCCTGGCTCAACTGCACCGCAGCCGGCTTGGGCCAATTGTCCAGCCCAGCTCGCCGCCGTCGCCAGCAGGGCATGGGCAGCTGCAGGGGGGGGGAGAAATTTGCGTATTCATGACTTCCTACTTTGAGTATTTATGCATATCAGGTCGCGCATGCGCAGTTCCGAAGCAGGCCTCCTTAATCCCTGAAAAATCACACAGCAAAGATGTGAAGCCGCTGTCTGGGGGGCGCAAAGTGGAAAAGGACCGACTGTATAGCATTTTTCCTTCAATTAATATTTAAGTGATCTGTTTACCAAGGTTTCCTGATAACGAAGAGTAAAATAAGATCTGCTCTTCCCCTATTTTACTCCTTTAATGCTATAAGCAAAGGAAACCACTGAGTGATTTTCAGAAAGTGCACAACATCTCTTTCTGACCATTATCTAGATTATTCAAATTCAGGAAGATTAGTTTCTGAAGTAGAGAAGTCAAAGTGTGCAGAGATACTTGCGTCGTGTGGCAGTGATCAGATCTGTCCAGGGGGCAGAAGGATGTAGAAAGCATTAAGTAAATGCATTTGGAAATTAAAAGCTTTTTTAGGAGTGCTGTCTTTGGAAATACACCACAGTAAAATGGAAAAAGCAGATTGTGAATAACTTACAGTAGACTGAAGCATCTGGTTAAGCTTCTTTGCCCTTCAAAATGATCATAAAAGCGTCCTTATGTACATACTCCTCAATGATTTCTCATTTACAAGTGCATTCAATCTGTGCTTTAGTAGGAAGGTTATGTTCTTGAGAGCTACTTGCTTACCAAATGCACAGATGATTACTTTGAGATTATCATCACCTCCATATCAAGATGGTTTATGGATTTGTGAGGTTTAGAGCCCAGCAAATAATTCTTCCATTGCTTATATTTACAAAAGGCCTTGTTTAATCACCTGCTATATCCTATTTGTTTAGGACTTTGTTACCAACATTTTTCCTCAAAGGCTGTTCTGCCGTATTTGTAACAGGTTTTGGTTTTTTCCTAATGAATTCAAATGCCACTCATTTCAGTATGCACCATTTGATAATACCTAATAACTAAATCTTTATATTATACTCACAAATTTGAAACCATTACTGATACAGCCATTGCAGTATCCCATTACATAATTCTTTAGAAATCAACCCGCTCTAGATAGATTTTCCATGTTATGTTCTTTAACCCAGTAAGAGTTAAAGCAGTCCTTCAAAGGGCATGGCTAGACAAGTCTGTGAGAGAAGGAAAATGGAAGGTACAAGAAAGGATCCTGAGGAGTAGGGGACAATAGAGTGTGGCCTCTCTGTAGACTGCAGAAAGCACTCGTGTGCTTTGATAGAATAGACTTCCCAGGAAAATAGTAATGGCACCAAGCCTTTCTGAGTTCAAGAAGCATTTGAACAATACTCTCAGACTCATGGTGTGATTCTCTGGGTGTCCTGCACAGGGCCAAGAATTTGACTCAGTGATCCTGATGGGTCCCTTCCAACTCAGCATATTCTATGATTCTATGAAGCCACATCCTCCACAAGTTCAGGGAGCAGTGTGAGCTGGACATTTTGTAAGTGTGCTTGACTTAGTTGAGGAGAGCATAGGAGAGGCAGCACATACTATTTCAGTTTCTAAATTTTGAATGCTAAATTACTGCAAATTACTGTAAATGAACTGAACCCATGTTTTTGTGCTATACTGTAGAATTTCAGATTCTAATGTCAGATTCTGCCTTTTCCCCACAAATAATGTTTCCAAAGTTTTTCATTTTGAGAAACTATGAGCACATACCAGAATTTCTATTTTGAAAGAATTAGCATTTGCCACTAGATTTATCAATTGAACTGTTCCCTCAATTATTCAATTGCCAAAATTACAGAATTTCAGTTCTGAGTATATAATTCAGCTGTGAAAGGTGCACACATGCCTTCATGTAAGAACAGAAGTCAGGGCATCTCACTGCATACATATTTAGCTAGCTTTTGCTGTGCTTCAACAGTTTTGCTTGCAACAAACTCCATATACAAGCTGTAGAGGCCTATTTCTGCTCTTTTCCAAAAACTTTCTATATAAGAAAGCAAACTGTGGCTTGATGTGATATTGCCTGGCATTGATCCTCTTTTAGGAGTCAGAGGAACAATTGATTGTCTTCTTTCATCCTTTATCAGATGCTACATTTGAGAGTTAAGCTGTTTTCCCTTATCACTGGCTCCTCTGTCAGTGCACTTTAACTGATGAAAACTGTGTTAACCAGATACGTTTTTAAAAGGCAGTTAAGAAAATTAAGATATTAAAAATTTAACAAAGAGAAGGACAATGTGTTGAGTGCTAGAAAAGAGAGTCATCTATACGTAAGGACTTGGGAAGTTGTTTCCCAACTTCTTGTATTTCCCTGGCTGTATGAGGAGTCAATTCAGGGTTTAGGCATGTGGTCATAGACTAACTGCCTGCTCGTATGTGTTCTGACCACTTTGCATAGACACAGCACAATATTATCTATCTTTTTGTTGTTCAGCTATACTTTTTCTGTTGTTTTTCGGGAAAGCATATATTTATGGCTCAAGTTCTAGTCAGTGAAAAATTACAAGGCAAGAGGTTTTTTATTATTATTATTATTCAAATGTATCTTCTTGAAAGCTAGCTTTACAATAGGGTTGTGGTGTGTGTCAACAGAGCTCTTTAAATAGAAGCACTAGCATGTTACCTCTTTAATCTGTAGTTTACTTTCTTTCTGAGTGTCCAAAACAGACAGAAAGTGCCCAGCAGAAACAGGCAATAGACAGTATGCAATACAGAAATCCCTCTCTACTTCGCAGTTTACCTATTGTGGCTTCAATACATCATGGCTTTTTTTTCCTGCAAAGACATTTTCCAGCTTCCCCCATCTTTTTCCTCTTGTGGGGGGCCCTCTGCTTGCAGCTGCTAGGTGCTGCTTGCTGCTGCTTCCTGTTTTCTCCTGCTCACTCCTGCTTGCTCTTGCATTCTGCTGGATGCTCCTGCTTCCTCCTGCTTGCTCCTTTCTCCTGCTGGCTCCTGCTGCTTAGGTCTGGGGGGGTGAGGGGCAGGCTGTATTTACATATATATGAATTGCTGCTTTGCAGATTTCACTTATCACACATCTTTCTGGAACTGACACCTCCACACTCACACCCCTCCACACACCCTCCCCCACACAACCCCCGCGCAATACTCAAGGGATCACTGTATTTGTTTTGGGGGAGCAGGAACGTACTTTAAATAAGGCAAGTATTCATTTTCTTCAGCTGTAAGTACCATCTTCAAACAGATTCAGTACATTATGGTGGCTAATCTTTACCATCCCATTTAACTATCAAGAAAACATCTGTACACTTGCCAGTCCTAATGCAACATATACCTGAGAACAGTATATATATGAGAACAATACTCGTTCTCCTCTGTATGAAAGGAGCTTATGATAATCTGTTGCAGTGTCTTGATCGTACATCTGAAATTCCCTTTGTAATGATTTGTTTTTTCTTTGAGAAGTTGTGGAGCATATGCTAAAAAGAGCTTTTCTGGATGGCTTCCTGTGTCTCCTCACTCCGTCCCTTTCTCTAGAGAAATCTTCCAGGCCTTTCCACTTGACGTTTTTTGGCATATTGCTTTACTTCCCATCTTAGGGTGCAGACATGATTTGTTTCACTTTTGTATTATAAAATTCATCTTTTCCCATGTCAGATAATCATGTAGCATTTTGTTGCCTACTTCTCCCTGCCATTCATTAGTGGCTGCATGAAGTAACTGTCAGTTTGCCACTTTGTCTCCTGTGTTTCCAGGAAAAACTCTTTCTCGGCAGTAACTAATGGAGAAAGAGCTGGCTGTTTCCTTGACTGTGTTGCAATCTCTCCCAGCTGCCTTTTCCTACATGCAGAGACACTCTCCGGCATGGTTACCACGGTGCATTGAGCCTACAAGGGTTCACATGAGCCAGCGCACCCACTGCACGTTTTATAGGAACATACAAGGAGGGAAAGCTCTCACCTGATACGTCACAGTTAAATAGAATGTAGCAAAAGGTGCCTTTTGGTGCTCCTTCTGTATGATTGGCCCCAATTTAGCAGTGTAAAAATCATCAGTTAAGAATATTCTCTTTATTCCTCCATTTTTGAGGGTGTTGGTACACCTGTCGATGTGTTACAAGTTGCATACATAAACCTACTAGTGAGCTTGCCACCTCAACAGGTCAGTACATAAATGTAAGTGCTGGTGGATAACAGTGATACTTACACTCATTAACTACCTTCTATTAAAAGATTTTAAAATGTTTTCTCTTTCCTCACAGTTTACTATTCTATCTCAAACATCATTATTAGAAAAAAAGCTTTTCATGAATGTTGTTTCCTGATGGTGAGTGACTGAGGGAGCTGGGGTTGTTCAATCTGGAGAGGAGAGAGCTCAGAGGTGACCTCATTGCTGTTTACATCTACCTGAAGAGAGATTGTAGTTGAGTGGGTGTAAATCTCTTCTCTCAGGCTGCCAGCACCAGAACAAGAGGACATGGTCTTAAGCTGTGCCAGGGGAGGTTTAGGCTGGATATTAGGAAAAGCTTTTTTGCAGAGTGATTTCTCAGCAGAATGGGCTGCCCAGGGAGGTGGTGGAGTCACCATTCTTGGAGGTGTTTAAGAAGAGATTGGATGAAATACTCAATGACATGGTCTAGATAACAGGGTGATGGGATGGGAAGTTAGGTAAGAAAAACAAAACCAACAAGGATGACCCTGAGATTAGATCAGAGGGTTAAAATACGATACTTATGGGGTTTTGATAGGAATATTCTCTGCTGGGTCAGGAACTGGTTGGATGGCCAGACCCAGAGATTGGTGGTTAATGGTGTCTCATCTAGTTGGCAACCGGTTATTAGTAGTGTCCCCCAGGGGTTGGTGTTGGGTCCGGTCCTGTTCAGTATTTTCATTGATAATANGGAGGCTCAGGGGTGACCTTATTGCTGTCTATAACTATCTTAAAGGAGGTTGTAGCCAGGCAGGGGTTGGTCTTTTCTCCTTGGTCTCTGGGGACAGGACAAGAGGTCATAGTCTTAAGATTCAGCAGTGAAAGTTTAGACTTGATATTAGGAAAAGATTTTTTACTGAAAGAGTGATTCGGATGCGGAATGTGTTGCCCGCAGAGGTGGTTGAGTCGCCAACCCTGGACGTGTTCAAGGGGAGGTTGGACAAGGTACTGAGTGATATGATCTAGATGTAGATGATAGGTTAGTTGGATTATAGGTTGGACTAGATGATCTTCAAGGTCCTTTCCAGCCTTACCTATACTGTGATACTGTAATAACACCAAGGTTATGGGTTCAATCCCTGTATGGGCCATTCACTTCGGAGTTGCACTCGATGATCCTTGTGGGTCCCTTCCAACTCAGAATATTCTGTGTGATTCTGTGATTGTGATCTGAAAGTCAATATAAATAAAATATGAAAATAACATTCTAATTATTGCTGTGTAAGTACCAAATTGTACAGCTGCTACTAGTTGGCCTATATTCAAATTTGAAACTTTAGTCTTATAGCAGGAACTAAAGCCAACTGAAATCAGGGAAAAAATATCCCTTAACTTAAAATTGAACTTGAAATCAGACCTACCTTACAGTTATGACCAATTTATATCGCATGGAGCATGTTTCTAAACAAAATTTAAATGTATGGATTTTGGCAGTGATGGAACGGGTAGCAAAAATACTGAGAAATACAGTGAGAATATTTATTCTACTTTCAGTGTGTAAAACATTACCAAATTATTTTTAAAATTGTCATAGAAAAACTAGGAGTATTTAGCAGTTATGTGAGGAATCATTCTTTAATACCTGATTGTAATGAGCTGTTCCCATGCAGATCTCTCATTATCACAGAATCACAGAATCA